>JAGDQP010069542.1:0-10872 GCA_022664845.1 Lepisma saccharinum
TTTTTTTTACCCATAAACATGCAATATTCTATTTAAACTCTGCTAAATTTCCCAATTTTGATTTTATACCCACAACATTTTAAATCCTGGCAGTATCCCTGAGACTTGATGGATCTCGTCGATCAACCCGATTACTCATTTTGGGTAGTTCCCTGCTTAAATTCTCATGACTAATTATTAAATATTTCTTGTATACATTTTATTCTCAATGTGTCCTGATAGACTCTGACTCACTTATTTACACATCTTTATTATATATCGACAAAATTTAATGTTCTTCGAAGCTGAGTTGGTTAGGTAATTACGACGTGACCAGGCCGTATCCCCTCTTCCACCAGCTTGTTATTTGTTTTCAAGAGTACCAAAACCGTTTATTGCACTGCTAAAAATTTTCAGACACATTCCTGAAAAAAAAAAAAAACTAGGTAACTAAAGCAGCTGCCTGAAAACTTCCAGTAACTTGGCCAATAAAAACCCAGCAATCTTGCAGTTTTCAGGAAAATAAAAAAAAGTAGAAGCCTCAAACCAGATGCACACGGGTTGTTCACTTAGAAGTCCACCATCTTACCACTGCACTAAACTCTAAACTGTCACTGATAAGAAGTCACTAGGTAAAAACAGTAGGCCTCTATAGAGGTCAGAAATGTGTTTTCTGAAACCCAAAAACATGAACAAAGTTACTCCAACGAATTACGCCACGTTTTAATTACGTTTTCTATTTGTCAATTAGGGATTGCAGTCCCCCATTCACTAAGATTATTTCCCAATTCAGCTAAAATTTATATGTAAGTAAATGGATGGATGTGTGTGTGTGTTTGTTAGAATATAACTCTGGAACGCCTGGAGCAATTTCAACCAAAATTGGTATACTTGGTATACATATCACTTACAATCTGGAAAAGTACTATGGGGTTAAGACACCCTAGCGCCCCTAGAAGGAACGGGGGTGGTATGTAATATAATGATTGTCAGATATATCCTTACAACCTTAGCAACCCACACCACAACGTACCTCCAAGAGGGCAAATTTGGTATGACTATTAATTCATTAGCATCTTAGTTTTTCGATTCGACACCCCATAAGAGGGGAGCGAAAAACATCTGGACTGCTCTCGAACGGGTACGTTATAAAAATGGCGACAGCAAACACTTGATCAGAATTGCGTGTTTATTTACGCCCACAAACTGTTTTTTTCCCTTTCTGTGCATATGCAAAAATCACACTGGAACTAAAAAGTCAGAACCTTCCAGTACCGGAAAAGAATTCTCCGTAGTGTTGCCGGCGAGACAGATTTAGGCTGTCTCGTCTCGAAAATGTATGGCCCAGAGAGTGTCTCGTCTCGAAAAGTTGAATATTTTACATTACGAGAGCTCTGTCACGTCTCGTTTTTATAGCAACTTCTCTGTCTCGTCTCGTCTCGTGATAACACTAATTCTGTGTTTCTGAGAGCCTTCTTGAATATGAAACATTTACTGAATATATCAAGGGACTTTCCCAACATTTTTACGTGTGGTTTATTCTATCTGGTTTGGAAGAATATTCAAAAGTTGTGTACTAAATAGTGCTCAGATTAAGAAAAGAAAGCTGCATACAATGATCAAGAATTGATTTGGTTGAGATTTAACAAAGATGATTGTAAAATGTAATAAAGTTAAGATTTTTATATTAAAAGTAAAACGAAGCAGGGAGAAAATCGACACTTTGTATAATTATTAGTTTTTCTTTCGCTTTGACTTTAGGAGACCTTCGCCTTGGCTTTCGTCATCACCTCGAACGCTTCCCAGTTCCACACATCGTATCCTTCAGAATTGAATTTGAATTTGAATTTTATTTATGGCCTTTAGGCATCTAAGGTTCAGGGAGGAGAAAGGATTCTGGAAGGTGTCGGCCAGGGCCTATGTTAGAGGTGCCATCCCGACATTTGCCTGGTGTGACTGAGGAAAATACCTGAAAAAAAACTCAGTCAGGATGGTTGGCCGCTGGAATCGAACCACGACCTCCCGAATACTACTCCAACTCATATATAAGAAGTTACAAGTTTGATGGCTACGGCTGATGAAGCAGAATACCGTTTGGAAAAGTTTTATTATTGACGAGGAGATGATTTCAGATGTGCAAAACTATTTCCAGAGCCAGAGCGACCTCCGGATGGTCTAAAGGTTAATACGTCCCTTTTCTGTATGCGTGATCACAGGTTCTAGTCCCGTGAGTGATCTATTGAACGTAGTTTAGAGTCTACTGTACCAAAAATTGTAAGTCCCTAGCTCAACAGCTTGTTTAGGACGTTCATAAGAAGTTAAGAAATCAATGAATATCAGTGCTAACTTCTACAATGATGACCTCCTACAAGACAAGTCTGAGATCAGGTGAATTCTGAGATTACACTACCTTTCATATCCCTTTGTTTGAAGAGTGTTCGCGAAAGAACTTATTTTTTTAGATCTATGATAGCTTTAGACCATTCCTACCATTACTGTCCTATGGAGCAGAATTTTAAGGAATAGTATTCTCCGTAGTTTGGAAGTAAAAAAGAAGAAATTTTAGCGACGAACTTGTCTATATCTTCCGGAGCGTTTACCATGAAATGATCTATTTATATCACAGATCTCCATCATGTACAAAGAACCAGTCTCGGATAATAGATTCAAGACAGGCAGTTATTTGAATGTAACCCGTGTTGAAATAAGTACATAAACCACTTAGCTCTTGCAGACGCCGTAAGTTGATGTTTGCTTGTGCATCAACTGAAAGGTCTGCTATTGTAGACTGCGTTGCTAAATAACTACCACAAGAAACAACTTTTTCACAAAATATTCTTTTTCTCTTCTTTGATACGTCAACATTAGCAAAGAAAGACTTACGTATGTGGGCAGAACTGTCAAGGGATCCGTTAAAGATCGTTTTTACCTGTTGAAACATGACGTTAAGTTAAACATTTCACTGTTCGCAAGATATATCCTATAACGACTAAGGCTTTAGACCTTAGTCGAACGATAATGATTGCCTCAAAATGGCGTTTCTCTTCTCCCAAGGGAGAATTTCGTCAATGCGTAACACCTAGTTCTTGAAAAGAAAATACACAAAACTTCCATAGGAGGAAAGAAACACAGAATATGTGATTATTAAAGGAAGCGGAAAAATGATTTGTAAACTCCAAAGAAAAGAACATTATCGACTCATAGTAGTGACGTGTGGACTTGTGTATGCCAAACACTGACTAAGGCTACGAAAAGTTCAAGCGACTATGGTGTTTTCTAGTGCAAGAAAAATAATTTTGTATTTCCGAACAAAAAAAGAATACAAGTAGGTATGGAGGAAGATTTACTTACAAGCTGTTTGAAGGTTACTAGTGTAGTGTTAGTGTAACAGGTGCGCAACTTTAACATCCATGTTACGTTAATGAGTTGTAGTGGCACGTATTGTGCATTAAATATAACGATTTATGAGAACGAACTTTTAGAACTGCTTCTTCACTAACAGGGATAGCTTTCAAACATTTTCATATGTTTCGTAAGGAAGAATCTACTTTATACGAGGAATAATACATGTGTGTGTATGGTACACGTATAACTTACAATCTAAAAAAAATACTGCGGGGTTAAGACACCCCTAGCACCCCTAGGAGTAGGGGTGGGAAGGGGTGACATGTAAAATCAGTTAATAGTTCATGATTGTCATATATATCCATCCTTACAGGTTCAGCAACCCACACCACAATGCAGTTTGCCTGGTTGACTACCTTCAAGTGGGCAAAATTTGGCATGAGTATCAATTCATTAGCAACATCTGTCTACCTTAGTTTTTCGATTCGACACCCCGAAGGGGGATAAGGAGGTGAGAAACCTCTGAACTCCACACCAAAGGGCGGGAAATCAGTTACTACAAAGTAAAAGGAAAGTTCATGAAGTCGTTTGGAACTGTTTTCGCATCGGAGATGTCTTATTTATAAGACGAGTAGCTTAACCACTTACTACAATTGATATTACCATACTGAGAGAAAAATGAAGCAACACTCTACTACGCCTCATGTAATGGGCGATTTTCCTTAAGTGCTCGTCATGTCTTTCAGCAAGTCCTGTATGGGAAGAACGGAATAATCAACCCTTTAACGTTAAGACGCTAAATTCAATAGCAAGGTACCAATCCCATTCCTAGCCATAAACGAATGTAATGAAACTAATAAAACACAAACACATTTTACTGAAGTTTAGAAATAATAAGAAAGAGACAAATAAGTAGCTCTAGGAAAATGCTTTCAAAATACATCAGAAAAGCAGGGAATTATGGGACATTGCTCAATCGTTTTCTTTTTTTCATCACTGAATGGATGTAAACAACTTGAAATCAGAATAAAAAAAATGGTCCAATTTCACTCAGCAAGAGCTTTAACTCTGATAGGTAAATGAAATAATATAAAGGATTTCTTCTAAAGCTGTTTACTACTACTTCTTTACGAATTAAGCCTGCTAATTTATTAAAGAAAGCTTTCCAAGCACTTACACTCGTATATACTTCGTATTCAAAGCATAAGAGGCAACTATGAACAGAAATTGTCGATCCCTGTGGTCATGAGGGCTAAGGCATTTGGCTATTGTCAAGCAAGTATTGGGCTCGAATCCTAATTGGGGCACGGATGTTTCTAGAGATTAGATAAACTGTTATTTTTTTTCAGTAACTATTATCACAGTTATATCAACAGCTGATAATAATAATTTGAATAACAGTTTAAAATATTCCTTTAGAACTGGGAGTTATTTATTCCCAACTGGCAAACAAGCATTAGAAAGGCACTATTTTAAGTTAACTTATTTACCTGTAACCTGTTATGTGTGCAGTATTACATGTTAGACAACAAAAAGTACACACGTGCGGAGGGCATATATGAGCAAGAATGATGGGCTACTGCTAGGACTTGGTACAGTACCGTCAGTGTTTCTTTCAGGAAAATTGTTCTGGGGGTACTTTAGATCTTTAAAGAAGGTAAAAAGAGGAGAGATGGCGTAATTCTAGTAGAACAATGAATGAACATTTGTTTTTACAAAATTTGTTGTTTTTAACTGGAGTGATTGACTCAGTCTGGGGTAATGACGCCCCCCCCCGGTCATCCCTCTGAAAGAAACGCTGGGTCTTTCACAGCTTTCACATTATAACTGTCGCAAACTTTTCTTAATTATCGTGCCTGAGCTAACTCGTGGATAGGGAACATTATAATTTAAATTAGGGACGTATCAACGGATTGACGCTGCAGTGATAAGGTCATAAGACAACCACCCCGCCTGACCTCTCCAATCTGTCAAATCTAACTAAACATTATGGTATTCTTGTCTGCTTGGCTACCGCACACTCTTGCTGAAATAAGAATATAACAAGTGAGACCGAACATCTTACCTCGTGCCTTTTATTTTTTATCACTGGTGGAAACAATACATTATGGGCTTGGAAGTCCAGGTAACAACTACGGTTGTTGTATTTAACCGTTTGAGTCAGAAAACCGAAATTTGGCATACAGTTGTGTTATCAAGAGTAGATTAAGGAAATATTACAACATTTTGAAAAAAGTCGCCATCTTGGATCCAAAATGACCGCCAAACCCATTGTTGTATAGAATACACATCCTACACGGCTGGAGATAAAAAACGAAGTTTAGTATGATGGTACATCATCACTATTAGGTTAAGAAAATATTATAAAATGTCTACAAAGACGCCACCTTCCTTCCAAAATGGCGAATGGGTCGCAGGCTAGAAGATATGGTAAAAGGGGTCGCGGAATGAAAAAGGTTGAGAAACGCTGCTCTAGACAAAGAGAAGATGAAGGACCGTGGCACTGATCACGCGACACTCTGTTTCAGGCACGACAAGGTCCAATATGAGTTGTAGTACCTTGAAGTTTGGTTTAGTTTTATTGAAATATTAATAAAAGCTTCCGCTTTTATGAAAAACAAAAAGCAAAAGAACATTTGGTTAGAGTATAAATTGCAGTCAAGTAAACAACCCAGAGAAAAAGCTTTGACCTAGTATCGAATCTTAAAAAAAAAATTGTCGACTTCTGTACTGATCCAGGACCACAATGGCATACTTGAAAACATTAGTGACTATCGAAAATTAGTTTATAAAACTTGTCTTGCTCAATAGTCTAAAAGAAAAAACTACAGATTTATGCAAACATGTGCTCGAATAGAATGCGGACATACGAGACCAGAAGAAGTGGAGGACCTTGGGGAAGAGAGGTGGCTGCGATTTGTCTCGTGCAGAAATGAAACACCTGTTTTTCGGAGGGCATTGACTCTCGCTAGGAAATCTTGTGGTTGGAATGGCAAAGAAAACAAAAAGGGTGACCAAAAGACAAGAAGATGTTCCATCGTTATCCAACCTTTGAAATGTGGATTAAAATAATTTTTCTTGTTTTATCACACAACCTGACACCAACTGCGCTTCCTTGTCGAAACTCAGATCCGTGAAGATAGCAGCAACCACTTAAGCACTGACTTTAAAGGTGAATCAAGAGGGAAGCTTTGAAACTTTGTTACATATTGTCTTTTGCAGCAATTTAAAAGCACACACACAGAGACCGTCAAAGTCACATCAGATATCTTGGGAAATCCAAAGTTAATTTCAAAATTGCGACATTCCGAAATTACAAAGATTGGTATTTCGATTCTGGATGGCAAATTTCCATCCCGAAATATTCCAAAATTTAAGAAGTTCGAACTTAATTTAAACATTCGGAATTCGTAGGATTTTTAATGTTCCGGCCAAAATTTCGACATTATAAATTCTGATATTCAGATTTTCAAAATCCCGACATTAAGGAATTCCTGTTTTTTCAAAATTCCGATATTTCTCTATTCCGATGTTCCGAAACTTACACATTTCGGAAATCCGAGGTTCCGAAATTATGTCATTCGGGAATTCCAATGTCTCGAAATTCCGACATTCCAGAATGACAAAAATTATTTTTTCCGATTCTGGAGCCTTAATTTCCAGTCCGGAATGTTCCAGAATTTCGAGCACTCCTAAGTAACACTTTACAGTAGTCGTGGGAAAAGGAATGAAAAGGATATCGGCCCTGGTCTTATTTCAAGGCACCTTCTGGACATTCTATTGGTGTGGCAGAGGTATAGGAGGGGGAAAATCCTCAGTCAGGATAAACGGTTGTATGAGTTTGACTTAGGATTTAACCATTATAATGCAAAAGCGCGATGGCGTGAATTGACGCTTTACTATCGTTTTGTGGCTAACCAAAACACCGCCCTGTGATCTAGATAACTCTTTCTGTTAACCAAAAGTTCTCGTGTGTTTCTAAATGGTCACATTTTACTCCCGGGAGAAATGTTCTCGAATCATCACTGGACAATGGCTATGCATGTTTATTATCTAATTATGTTCAAAATCAACTTAGTAATTGTTTCAATCATCGCACCTTCCTGTCATATTTTAAGCTGGTTCGCTACCCGACTTGTCTTTCTGCTACTTCTTTTATCGTTCCATATTTCTGTAGTTGAAAGAAATAAAACCTTGTTTTGAGGTCTGGCTTATCAGTCATCTGATCTATACAACTTGAGCGAGGGAGCGAGTGAGGAAGGGAGGAAAAACAGAACACTGTCGCTGTAAGAGGCGGATCGCGGAAGGGACATGCCAGCCCAAGCTGTAAAAATCTAACTGTTGCCACTTTTTAAAGTCAAAAACCTAAACTGACTTATTAGATATATTGAAAATGTGAGACATACCATTCATAGATATATATCTCCTCTAGATGTGAGTAAAATTTGAAGTTTGTAACATTAAAAATAAGGAAGAAAATTGTAAAAAAACAACAACATTGCAATGTTTTTTAAATGGGATAACGTTCGAGGGAGTTTAGAGTACCAATGCACCTTAATTATAGAAATTAAACCAGTCTTACTTCGACATTACCGACGATTGTAATAGTTCGCATTATCGTATTTATGCATTTGTTTTATTGTCATTGGGTCACTATAAATTTTTATATGCAAGTCAAATAAATTAAATCAAAACTTTTTTTTTTAAAATTTTGTTTCAATTTGTATCCCGTTCTAATTTCTGGTGTTTCTTCGAAAATAAAGATCCAAACAAAAAGATCAACCGGCAGCTCGTTGGAAGCAATTTGGCAAAGAGCAAGACAGCGCCTTACAATGGATAATGACTTCCCTACTTGCGAAGAATATGCTACCTGCATTTTATAAAACTGTAAATGTGGTTGTCGCCGACAAGTCGAAGACTAGATCTTGAAGAATCAGGAGACAATGGGCCGTATTCAGAGAGAACTCACTAATCGCAAGATAGCCTCATGATTACTTAGTACTGTGCTAGCACCATACCAAGTTTTCCTATTCAGAAATACAGATTACTAACTTCAATCACTTGATTAGCGTGAGATTAGTTAGTTCAATGATCTTGAGTGATAAAATTTGGCAACGTTGTACACCCAGATTTGCGCATGCGTAGTTGAGAGTTACAGGAGAAGGAAAAAATAATGTTTTCATCCGCAAACATCCGCAGTGAGACAATATGAATAAGGATAACACCACTATGGCTTACGCTCGACCCGTTCCGTTGTTAATAAATTGAAAGCTAACGTGACATTCTGATGCTTTCGGTTATCATGAAAGTTAAAAGAGAGAGAGAGAGAGAGAGAGAAATTTTCTTGCATAATAAAACAATTCCTAATCTTTTCTCCTTTTTATATCGTACCATGAAAGTCGTACATAGTACCAGGGTTTCCGCCAAGATTTTCAGTTTGGGGGTGTAAAGTCATAATTGGGAGGGTGAGAGTGTAAACATTCTATATATTTACACGGCATATATAGAATTTTCATCGCAAAAAAATTGTAAGTTGGGGGTATTGTCGAGAATTTGGTGGGTGACACCCCCACAAGGAGTTCTGGCGGAATCACCGCATAGTACTAAAAAGACGTAAAGATTGTAATTTTCTGACCCCCTTTAAAAGAGTGCCATTTCGTATTCGCTTGTGTTAGAAATGACACATGGCTATGGAATATTATTAATACAGAGCTGCGGAATTGTACCGTAATAACCCCATAGCCACTTCTTTTCGTGTGCGTCTTACATATATAGGCCAGTATAACACTTTTGTTGCATACCTTTGCTCTCTTGTCATGGCAGCATGTTCTTTGAGTTAACCAGTTTGCGTATATACTTGTTTTGTGCGAGGGACACTTGTTGAGTGTATTTCTGTTTTAACGAAAGATAATAACCTGATAAAGCACCCATCCAGGCATGTACGGTAGAGACCTGCTCAAGTCGGGCTTGGGAGGGCCAGCTCAGCTATTTTTTGTAGCCATGCCGTGCTTGGGCGGGCCGACACTGCTTTCTCTTCAGGTCGGGCCGGGTTCGGGCCGATTAATTACACTTCTTTAAAGCAGTTCAATAATTATTGACTTTCGTTAAACGATAATTGGAATAAAGCCAAACATTCAAGTTTGTGTGCACGCCACGTGGAGTGAAAAATATGGCAAACAATTCAATATTTACAGTTGTTGTTGCTTAGCGGCTCCACTTTCGCCAGTCGGCAGTCACACGAGTGACTGCATGCCCTTCCCTCAATAAATAACAAAAGACAGTATGCATATTGAAGCTTCCTCTGATGGTCCGTGTCAATACCAGAATATGGTCAATCCAATCACTGGATCCCAGGGGGGTGAACAGTCAGAATTGTTGTCTTGATATAAAAAAAAATCCTTTCGGCAGGCCTACAGACTGAGGTAGATTTCGAGGTGTTTTTTATTGAATTTATTGGGGTAAGTGCAGAATAAAAACACTTTAATGTACTTTTATCATTTTATTTTCATTATAAAATTATAAATACGGTAACTAACTACCCTAATAGGTTATAAATAAATTTAAATGGGGCAAATTTTGTACTGGACCTGGCAGTGGTGGGCTGCGATTTCCCTTAGCTGCCAATGCTGTGTAATGTTGGGATGACATGTCAAGGTACAAATGCAAGTCTCTACCAACGAGAGGAGCGAAACGCATAGATAAAATTCCATCTCCACTGTATATATTGAGTGTCCTCTTGAGTAGATAACTCATTATAAGTACCTCTGAAATCTCTGCAGAAGACCTCTAATAAAACTACTGGTTTTATTAAAACTCATAAGCTTACTAGTAAGTATCAAAAACTTTAAGTTTTACAAAACCAGTAGTTTTTTGTTTGGTTAAATTCTGCTGTAATAAGGGCTTAGCCTTCAGCAGAAATTAAAAAATAACTGTAAAAGAACAAAATTGTATACAGACATTTGAACACACAATAAGAATTGCAAAAGAGCAAAAAGACATTAGTTTAAGTACACATCACAATCTCTTCAATTTATGTTTAGGAAAACAGCACAATCACTTCAAAAAATTCACCGTGCAAACTTTTTGTTGTTAGAACTGAATGCAGTGATATTCCAATTGAAATTAACAGGCCCAATGAAACCCGCCACGTTATATACTCCTAACGAAATATAGGCGCTATCGAGAAACTAGTTATTGATTTATAGATTAATCATCAAGAGCTTTTTCAACGTTACCCCACAAGACATGGTTTTAAAAATTTCGAATTTCCACCCCCACCCTCACTCGTGCCCCCACAACCCCTGAATCGTTGGTGTCACCGTAAACTTCATAGGAAGTATTATAATTTATGCAGACAAAGTTTCCGTATAAACTCCATAGGGGCTGATATATAATTTTTTCAAAATTTCAACCCCCTCCCCCAACCATCCCCTTGTACCGATTATGCTCATTAACGAACTTAGACGAGCAATTTAGCCTAGAAATAACATAATAAAATTTGGTTCAAATATCTTCAAAATTATAGCCACTAGCGTGTAAATATATATA
>JAGDQP010069543.1:0-10872 GCA_022664845.1 Lepisma saccharinum
CCAGGTTCGTTCGGCGAAACTACAAATTTAAGGCACCCAAATTTCTTTCTATTTACTACACTGGCAACTATTTACTACATCTACAATCCTTAGTACTCGAATTGATTTCGACATTATTTCTGTTTTCTAAGAAAGTATCCAGGAAAAGTCTTGAACTGTTTACAAATGTTTTATTTAACGAAACGAACGAAAATAGGGACGATTAACTGTTGTTTCCAGTACGAATACAGTAAAAGTTTCCCTACGAATGAGCTTCACAATCCCTACAAATGAGCTCCCTACAAAATACGACATTGAGCAACTGCCTAACAGAAGATAAAAGTTCGAATCCCGTCGGTCTCTGGTGAAAAGTTTTCCTTAGTACTTTCGACCTGACAAACGAAATATTTTCTGTTAAGATGATATGAATTAAATACCTGGCATTCGGATTTCCTCCATATAACAAAAACAACATGGCTATGTCTCCAGCAAATAATTCCACATAATTTCCTATGCCTAAGTGGAACGAAGAGGTTCCATGTTTAAGTAGACTGATGTTCGAATTTTCTCTCAAGACTCTAGATGCCTGGAAAGAAGTAATCAATATATTACACATCACACGAAACAACTAATTTAAACACTAAGGATCCTATTTTTTATCCAAGCTAGTGGTCAAACTGATGAAGGTTGCAAGACTCACGTCACCTCCAAATAACCCTATGTTTTGTTCCCTCAAAGCAGCAAAATGAATAACAAGATGATCCCTGGATTAGAGATTTTAGCCCATGATATTAACATTGAAACACAGAACGATTTTCAAATGAAAATTAAATTAGGCTAATAAGCAAGGACAAAGTAAACATTTCTTATTCTGATCTAATTTAACCTAACCTGAACCAATCCTTTAATAATCTCCACTAAACTAAAGGATCTGAAGCAAAATACTGGAGAAAAGTTATGAAAACGTTCGAGACAGGGGGCATGCATACATACCCCTACACTGGACGGGGTCGTAATCTTAGCTGCATATTTCAGAATTTAAAACATATTTCTGTTCAATTACGTCAGTGTGTTATGTAACCTCCATCTGCAATGTTCATATAAGATGCTGTTAAAAAATTCCAGCTCTTCACACACTGAAGTTGAAGGTGCATTGCTTGTTGCCAAGTTCTAACACACAGCCAACGCAGCAGCAAAAGATAATTTTGTGGACACTGTATGTAACAGCTGCTTTACGTGTAAAAAATAATCTCCTCGAGCTGGCCACCCTGATTTTCTAAACATTGTTTTATTCGCTGCAGAAGAGAATGTATTATTCACTATAATCTAATGTTGGGCCTAATAATTGATGTAACCTTTGGGTTCAATAAGGTAATTCCACCGCGCAGACAACCCGGTCAGAAAAATGTATCCGGGACGTCATATTTCACAGTATGGTAACATGAACTTTTTTTTTACTGTAGGTCTATTTGAAAAGCAAAATCTATGAAACACGTCCACGCAGCATATTTCAGCTAAAGCAGCGTATTCAAGTGGCTTTAGATGAAATCCCAGAGAACTTGCTACAGCGAGTAATGCAGTCTCTTCCACGTGGAATGAATCAGTGTTTGGAATCTCAGGGTAACCATCTAAAGGACAGTTTTCATCACATGTAAAACAGCTGTAACATTAAACTCTATGAAATTCACTATTCTTCGCTAGCATATTTTTAATTTTATAAACCGTCAGGTGTTTATTCTCTCCCTGTATTTGATTGCGATTCTTACTTAAGAGCCCGACAGTTCCAAACAGTGGCGAAGCCTGGCATAAACAAGTGGGTAGATAATGTTAAAAAAAGGAGGAGGGGGATCAAAAGGCAGAAGAAAATAGTAACTATATTTTTTTCCTGAAAATATAGCATAATATTGAAAAACAAAATCGGCAATATGTTTCTACGCACTGTGCAACTTTCTTACCTCAGTTAACTTCTGGAAAATAAAATCACAGCATGCACAGGAATGAAAAGTTTAAAAGTTCCGAACTCCCACTTTCATCTCGGCAATGCTATCAGTTTCTCTCTGTAATCACGGTCCCTATTACACGTATAGAATGAATTCCGACAACTTAATTCGTGCGAGAATTTTATGATTACTACCGCATATGTTAATGTTCATTTTGTATACTAAAATTTCATTTTTTTCCCCTTTTTTGAGATATAATTAAGTGTCTTGAAGTGATCTAAGTCAACTAAAAAAAGGCCGTCTTTTACTAGTGGAAAATGCTTGTGATTTTGTAGCTACGAAGGGGAGGAGGAGGTATGGCAAAAGTCCTACAGAGGGGGAGGTATGGCAAAAGTCCTACATCAACAAAGCTATACTGTTTATTAGCTAAATTAATGCTAACATTTCCAAAACATTCACATATAAATTAAATTATCCTAGATTTAGTTATAAACAATTCAAGTCACTCAGCAAGGATCCGCTTTCCACGTGTAAGTTAAAGTAGGGTGATTTTTGGGAACTAACTAAGTTTTCCATCCTCTACAATTATTTTTTGAGAAAATAGAATAGATGCTCTCTATGTCATTAGAAATCGTTTCTGATAAACCAGCATTAACTAAATGGCTACAGCGACAAATATTTTATTATTATTTTAATTTCTATTCAGTTCCCATGTTGAACAATACGCTTTCGTACAATGTTTTAATCCACTGCCCGCAAACAACTCATGCATGCTGATGCTGTATGAGGATTGAGAAGAGACATATCTTATATCAAAGCAAGATAGCAAAGCATGTGACACCAAGCAAAGTTCTTTAAAAACCTTGAATGTAACCAATACGGCGGCCGTGAGCACGAGTTACGTGCCAAGCTACCGAAGCAAGACATATTGAGAACTGTCTCCCTGCTCGAATCTCTCAGTCACATCTGTCGTCTGCTGCTACTTTACGTCGCTATAGAGTGCAAGGTGAACGAAAGCAAGTAGCCATTTTGGAGCTAATAGAAGCGTTTACAGTACTTTTGAATGTAGCATGTTTACATACATTTTTTTTTTTTCATTTTTAACATTATAATCTGCATGTTACATAAGGGAATAAATAGCTTATATTTTCGTGATGAAAGTCAAAATCAAATCGAAGGTGAAATACAATCAAATAGCAGTGAATACAAAAGTAATTAACTTTATTTATCAAAAAATGGTTAGACACTGTCTATCCCGAGAATTCGCCACTGGTTCCAAACACTACTTTTCTATCCTTATTTAAGGGCAAGAGGCTCTAGCAATACTGACAGACATATTCTTTTACTGTTTACTCAGGAAAGGGGCAGGCAGATTTCATAGCAACGAACAAAATTTAATTACCATAGCCAATTCCGCAGTCACATCAGTATGATGGTGCATGACGATCTAATGAGCCGAGTGACCATCTTGACTGAGGATTTTCCTGTCATACCAGGCAAATGTCGTGTTGGTATCTTTAACTTAGGCCCTGATAAACACCTTTCCTCTCCCCTATCTTGATCTGAGCCTTAGATTTAGATGCCTAAAGGCCATAAATAAAATTCAAAATGATCTAGTGACAAGACTACGTATGGAAACTAAGAAGTTCGAACGAATATCTGAACGTCAGATCACATTCAGCCAATGAGGATTAAGGTACGGAAATGGGATGTATAAGTTGCTGTTTACCCTATTTTCGGAATCCTCCTTTAATTTTCTTCATATGCTTTTCGGATCTCCTCATTTGTGAATACTTCCAGTTACATGTGCATTCAACAGAAAGAAAAGTAACACATGCCGACGACGACCAAAAGTAAATAATGTGTGAGCTCCAATGCTCTCTGCGATTTAACCTATTTTAGAAAGATTTTACGCCTTGGGCGATTTTCATGTGACCCCAACACGAAAGAGAAGAAAGTTGTCCTGTCTTTAAACCTCGCCTACGACAACATTAAGTTGCCCACAGACTATAAGTGTGTCGGCTGTGAAACAAAATGGAAAAGGGTCCTGTCCGGCTGAATGATAATGTGTGTTAAAGTTTTACTTACATGTTCGACAACCAAACTGGCTGTGGGCGGATGGATCTATCACTACTAGATTTTTAACTTCTTTAACTATCAGTTTCTTTAAAATTTTATAGTCTGCTTGTGTCCACTATTTCAACCGTAAACCGTCTTATCTTATTGCAAGAAACCGTGGTAAAGGAACTCTCATTTGTTGACGTTTCCTTGACAATCACCAAGAAGCGTGCACTCGATATTTTTTTTTCATATTCGTACCAGAGGTAACCTTACTATATACCGGTAGACCTGCTGAAAATAAGGGTTTTTTTTTTTTTTTTTTCGTCTGGCGCTATCTTGAAATTAGGGGAGTTACGACGTACAAAAATAAGCATTTACATTGGTTTGGGAAAAAGGCTCCTGTGTACATTCTATAACACAAAATTCTAGTTTGCACTATTGTTTACTGGACACGATGGGCTTTCGAAAAAGAAAAAAAAAAGAAACTTCACATAACAGAAACCTCTACATAACGGACAATTCCCCAGCAGAATAACACCGAATCTTATGTAAGGAAACTCTCTTAAGGGCACGCCTCACTCCTACTATCATAAGGGTAGCCGTACACTAAAGAAGCAAGTTGTGAGTGAGAAAGGATTTTGTCTAATCGTGCTTTTAGAGCAGTATTAAAGGCATATATTTAAATGGTAGAACGCACACCGGTTCACCTGTGAAGCAGATAGTACAGCAACGTTTTGCTTCGCTTTGCTCCACCAAAACTTGTCTTCCTTTCTATCTGGCGCAGCTTTATGGAGTAATAAAATTAACGTTCGCGCTGTTGGGTATAATTCCGGTTCAAGTACATTGAACCAATGTTTCGGAGTCCATTTAAAATTGTCTCACCGGTAAAGGCTTGCAAATAACAAGCTCGTCTAAAACATTAAATAATTTTGCAACGCACAAATATAAGGCACAAAAATAAGTGATAAGCGCTTTGGCTTTCTGTGCGCGTGGTCATAGGTTCAATTCCCGCTGGAGTCAATTGAACGTAGTGGGTCGGATCGCACTTTACCAGAAATTGTAATTCCCGTCCTCGTAAGTTCAACAGCTCGTTTAGGGCGTAAGTACAACCAAGTAGCACAAATATAAAGTGAATAACTTTTTCCACTATTTCTTTATACTCTCAGCGAGAGAGCACATCATTTATATATAATAATAATAATAAAATCACAACTGTTAGAAGAATAAAAACAATTTAATAATTGGAATTAAAAGTATATATACGTGCGGAACTAAAAAGGTTTCCAGAAAAAGGAAAAAGATAGAATATTTCCAGATTTGTAAATCAGTTGTAATCATCACTCGAAAAGTAATGATTCAGTAACACTTCAGATTTTATGTTTAAAATTATCAGTTCACTTATTTGCTATTTCCATTCTACTCATGCACACATCAACACACCGAAAGTACACTTCACTCATAATTTCCACAACACTGGGCAGTTCTTACTCATCCTCTACGTCACTGTCCCACGCTTGGAATCCAAATAATTGTTCTACCGGTATTTGTAAAGGTTTCGATCCATATACGTTCTCAGATTGTTTATTTTCAACAGGTTCACACTTGACTGAAAATTTCGAGGCTTTGTTGACATCACCGATTCGTGCCACGTGTTGTAAATTGGCAGCACATCCAGAAGGCAACGTTTCTACGTTGGTAGATGATGTATTTTCGCACTCATTTGCAGATTCACTTAAAGTTTTTGCTTCAGAATAACTTTTCGGTTCTTCGCCGTTACATTCTGATCTATCTACGTTATTAGACGATAAATTTACGAGATTTATAGACTGACCTGTTGATTGGGAGACTTCACTGTCGGTCTTGTTTTTATCATCACACGTTATCTGTAGTTCATCGTCGGGAGTATGTTCACAACTAATCTTACCTACGAATTTTTTAACTTGGGCCGGGCTAGAATCCGCCTCCGGAGCGGATCCAAAACACTCAGAAGTTTTGGCTTCTTTTTGTTCGTTTGTGTTCTTGGAAAGCTCTTGTTCCTTTTGCAACTGGGCTTCTTGAGCCCTCTTTAATTGTCTTTTTCTCACTTTATTAATGTTACGCGAATTCATGCAAAACATATCGATCCCTATTAATGGAAACTCGAACGGAGTTGCTGAACAAATCTTTCCAACACGTTTTCTCTTTCCCTTAGGAAGTTCGCTAGGAGCAGGTTTGCCAATAGGTTCACTGGGTGCAGGTTTGCTAGTAGATTTGTTAGGAAAAGCATTGGTAAGACGATTAGTGGGAAAATTTTTGCTAGTAATTGTTTCGGCAGGAGGTTGATTAGAAGGAGAGCCATCAGGAGGTTTACTAGTAACTGTCTCGCCAGAAGGAGGTTGGTTAGGAGATTTACTAGGAGGAAGTTTGCAAGAAGGAGAGCCATCGGGAGGTTTGCTAGTTATTCTTTCGCCAGGAGGAGGTTGGTTAGGAGATTTATTAGGAGGAAGTTCGCGAGAAGACGAGCCATCACGAGGTTTGCTAGTAACTGTTTTGCCAGGAGGTTCGCAAGAAGGAGGTTGATTAAGCGAGGCATCAGGAGGTTTGCTAGTAATTGTTTCGCCAGAAGCAGGTTGGTTAGGAGATTTACTAAAAGGAAGTTCGAAAGAAGGTGAGCCATTGGGAGGTTTGCTAGTGATTGTTTCGTCAGAAGGAGGTTTATTAGGAAGTTCGCGAGAAGGAGAGCCATCACGAGGTTTGCTAGTAACTGTTTTGCAAGGAGGTTGGTTAGATTTACTAGGAGGAAGTTCGCAAGAAGGAGGTTGATTGAGCGAGGCATCAGGAAGTATGCTAGTAATTGTTACGCCAGAAGGAGGTTGGTTAGATTTACTAGGAGGAAGTTCGCGAGGAGGAGGTTGATTAAGCGAGGCATCAGGAGGTTTGCTAGTAATTGTTTCGCCAGAAGCAGGTTGGTTAGGAGATTTACTAGGAGGAAGTTCGCAAGGTGAGTAATCGGGAGATTCGCTAGTAATTGTTTCGCCAGGAGGAGGTTGGTTAGGAGAGCCATCAGAAGGTTTGCTAGTAATTGTTTCGCCAGAAGGAGAGTCATCGGGAGGTTTACTAGGAGAAAGTTCGCAACGAGGAAATTTACTAGGAAGTGATTTGTTACAACATTTGTTAGGAGGGCAGTCGCTAAGCCTTTTTCTAGGAGCACAGTAGTTAGGGGAACCATTTCTAGGACAGGCGACAAGATAACAATCAGAAGAACAGTTGCTAGGAGGACGATCCATTGTTGATTACCCTATTTCAGGTACTTTTTGTGTCTGGTTTGAGGCAGGCGATGATGATGGCAAATCTCCAGAAACTACGTTCACTGCTGCACACACACTCATTGATGGGATTTACTCATATTGCGCGTTCCTGAGCTCTTCTGTCGCGACACACGATCTGAAAGAACGGGAAGAAGGTGGTAACTAGCGCTTCAACTTCTAGCTGGTAACTACAATTTAATTAATAAGTTGTACACTTTACTGCGAAAAAGCTATTAACAATTGATAAATAGAAATTTAAACACTAGAATTTAATGGAATAAAACAATTGTATATAGATTTGGAACAAGTATGATCATGTACCCAATATCAAGGCCTTAACGGATCGTGCTGAAATTTGTGTCTTTGTAATCTTTATGGTTCAAAAACGATTCTGAATGCTATAAATGTAATAATAATAATCATCATCATCAAGAAGCAGCGGCGGCGTAAGGATAGCCAAGACGGATAGCCTATACATGAGAACCGTGAGAGAGATTGTGGTTTATCAGCCATTAGAGCCAAGCGTACAAATAAGGATCCTGAGACAGGATAGTTAATAGTGTGATCGAACACCATCGAGGTGCTCGATTGATTAACGTTAACGAGCGATTAATCATCTCCATCGGCGAACTGCGGGACTCGAGCCCTCGGCAAGTAGTGCCTGGGGCGTAGGCACCACTGGCCAACCCCTTACGCCCATCCACTAAGAAGAATGAAGCCCATATTCTTTGCAAAAATATTTTCTCATCTTTCTTCTTTTTCTAACGGTTTAGGCAACATTTGAAGCCAGCCGCACGGCATATACATTAAAGAATACCAGAAAAATGCTAATATTTTTTGGCGAGTATATTCGCCTATACTGCAATACAATAAGAAGATACAAACGGAAGACGCATATATACGCCATCAGCACAGCAGGTGCATTACCTTTGGTATATGATGACACAAGGAAATATCAGAGACCAGAACGTTAAACGAAGGTGAAACAAAACGGTGGAGAAAAAGGAATCTACACGATTGATTATTCTGATTTATTGTATATGAGGACAAAGGTGAATAATCAGCCTTATAAAATTCTTCTTCCAGCTATTTTAAGCCCAATGATTCTCTCTTCTTTCTATTGTTCTATCCAATTTGGTGGACATATGGGCATATTGAAGACGACGAAGAAAATATCCAGATATTTCCCATGGGGTAACATGTACGAGGATATAATGACTTATGTTAGAACAAGTCCTGAGTGCCAGAAGTCTAAAGCGGATCACAAGAAGAAGCAAGGTCAACTTATATCCACGTACAGCAAGAAAGTTAATGTCCACTGATACTGTAATTTAGCAGGCCCATTACCAAGCAGTGGCGGAGTCAGATATGTGTTCGTAGTATCTTTATATTGTACCTTTGCGTGAAGCCAATTCTAGGTTAATTTCTAGAGCTCTTTATAGGCTTTTCTGCAAGTGGGGATTCATCGAGTGTCAGTCGATGGATCGTGCTGCGTATTTCACATCGAATTCCTTCTACAACTTCCTGTGTGGATGGGGAATTAAGCACATTAAAAGCAGTGCACATTTTTTTGCGGAGAATCCAGTGGAAAAATATGTGAGACTGGTCAAGGATTCACTCAAATGTTATTTGAATGGAGCACCGAAGGACTGGATAAAGTACATTGATAAATTACAACACGCGATCAATGTTCCAACGCATTGTGATTTGGGAGGAATGCCCTTTTAGGTTATACGTAGGGAGAGATCCAATAGACCAATTGTTGTCACAATGGCATATTACAGCTGAACACTTGAAGTCAAGTACGACTGATATTTGAGAAAATACTTTCAGGAATATGAAGAAGAAAAAATCGTTAACTCGTATGCAGATTTATAATCGTAAGCGAGTCCCTGTTTATTTCCAGGTTAGGGATCAGGTGCTTGTTAAGTCGCTGACATGCTCTTCATTAAAGGATCACATTGCTAAATCCTTATGTCAAAGGTTCCATGACCCTTATGAGATTATTGAATTTTCTTAACGCCGAATACAATATTATGTAGAGATACTGATGGTAAGGAGGTTATTTCTCATGTAACTTTGGTTAAGAAATATTTCCCTAGGCGTCATGAATAGTGTGTGATATTATTAGTATTTGATTTTGAGCATCATTTCTTCTGTTTTTGGTATTTCTTGTCATCATCATTCATTGTGCTCGTCTGATGACGTCTTCTCATAATCATTCATTCATCTTCACTCATTAAAAACTAACAATATCAATTATCATGTTTCTATTATGTTTGGCATAATCATTTCATGGAGGTAAAGCTAGCGCTAGATAACACAGTGAAATTAGTAATAATTGTCTGATTTTTGATAACTTTTCACTAATTCATGTATCGTTCTGACTATTTTTGTTATTACTTATGTTTCAACAGTATATAATGCAATTATGATTCGTTTTGTACAGAGTTTGAATTTTCGACATATTCTTGGGGAATAGGAATCATGAGTGACCATCACTTTTTGATCTGTTTCACGAAATGTTTTCGTACGTGATTTTGGAGCTATTATTACGTAAAAATGACGTCAAATTAAGTATTTCTAGATATTTCAGTTCGATCTAGAAAAATGTTTTCCATGTACCATGATGTGTTTATTGATGGTTGCGTTTCGTGTAAAACAAAGAATTTGTTGGGCAAATATATGTTTTTAGGTAATAATATGTGTTTTTTGTATTTTTAATTGTCTCTGAGAAGAACGAGGAGAGAATGTTTGATTTTCATGTTTTTGTTCTTTAAATTCTTAGAGGGTATTGTCATTTATTGCTTATGAGGTATCGTCTCATTGCCTATTGGCTGTTATGTTGTATGCCTTGGTTTTCTGTTTGGTTGTTTTGATGTGCACATGGAGAACCATGATGCTCAGTTTGTGCTGCATCAGTTTTATTTTTATTTTTTTATTTTCAAATTACATCGTAAAACGGTGCCAGACCGTATTGACATAGTCTTGGAAATACAAATATACATACAAATAAAGATAAAAGTACAATTAATTCAATGGAGAATTGAAACATGGATTAGGTCACTGAACATATAAACTTTTCTATCTCCTTAAGATTATAACCTTCACAATTTATCAATAACTCTTTGGTCATTAACTTAAATTTTTTTTGTATTGGTATTCTTTATCCTATCAGGTAAAAGGTTATAAAATTTTACACCCTGGGATTTGTACGACATTTTTGTTTTTGTCAATCTGTTTTTTAGGGTTATTAAATTGTTGTTATATCTCGTACTATAAGAATGTACTGCAGCACCGGTCAGAAATTCATCTTTGTGAGAATTTATATAGATTAAACATTGGTAAATAAACATGCACGGAACCGTCATTATTTCCAATTTTTTGAACATACCTCTACATGAATTTAAAAAAGGCAATCCTAAAATTGCTCTTATTGCCTTCTTTTGCCATAAAAATACTAAATTAGACTCCACAGAACAACCCCAAAATAATATTCCGTAATTCAACTGACTGTGAAATAAAGAATGATACGCCATGCATATATACTTCTGTGATAGACAGGAACGTAATTTTCGAATTAGATAAATACTTTTGGACAATTT
>JAGDQP010069544.1:0-10872 GCA_022664845.1 Lepisma saccharinum
TTATTAGTTTCTCCCTTTTCGTCCATAAAGCTGGCGACGCGAGTTCGAATCCCGAAGCTTGCTCTTCTTTTCTCACAAAGCTCCGTCATCTATGTTCGTATTGCATGAACGTAATAGCCTCAATCACAGATGGAGGAATCAAAATTAAGAGGTCCAATATTTTAAGGTAGCTAGCAGACAGAACATTCCAGGTGGACAGGAGGAAAAATTATCGGAGCTTTCTTGTTCTTGCTCGATCTAAATCCACATTGTTCTCACCTAACTAGTATCACTGGTTTCTTGATTTTGGTAAATTATACTATTTTAGAATTGAATTTCTTTAAGTGAAATTATATCAGGCCACATTGCATGCACAAAGTATCAATTTCTGATAGTATAATAATGGTTCCAAAATACGAGCTGTATTCTCCCTACTTTCTAAGGTAAGTTGGAGTTTTACAAATGAGGTTGGTGTATATTATTCCCCGAAATGCATCTAATCAAGTGAATGAAATATTTTACGATTTTGAAAGAAAATTATATTGGTGTAGTTCAGGGTTTCTCAACGTGGAGGTCGGGACCCCCAGAGGGGTCATGAGTTGTGTGTTAGGGGGTCGCAAGAGAAGGTGAACAAATTAATGTAGATAGGGTTTGTAGGTTAAAACTAATAAATTTCGAAGGCGGTATTTTATTTTGCTTATTGTTTTGTAATTAGGGTCTACTAAAATAATGTAATTTGTTGAATAGTTTTAAATAATGTAATTAGGATGTTTATTACCAAATACAGCATATCAACGGTCACGCTTTTAGTGGCAGGATGAAAATGGTTGAGAAACGTTGGCGTAGGTGGAAAGCGGACCTATGATTCTCAGTGTGGAAAGTGCACATAACTAATCAAGCTAATAACCACGCAAGCAATCTGTTGTTATCCAACGATCCAACAAATCAGCTTATTCTTATTGCTTGTTTGTTTACACACTCATTTCGCTTACTTGTGGTTTCCCCCTTTTTCTGAATATGATTGTATTCAGATATTGTATCGATGAGGATGAGGTCTCTTCCGGAGGGAGGAGTTGGCCTACTGCTCCAACGCTGACCAGACATGTTGGGAGAGGAGAACCGAAGCTCACAACTGTGATCGCCACTGTTTTTTATTCACAACTCCCCAATTGTATCCTATTACGATTGATTCAAACATTTACATAGTTAAAATTAATACAAAAAATTGACATCTTTTACAAAGTAGTTCTGTAAACATTTCATGTAACTGACAGAGGAGGTTGAAAATTAGGAATAAAAATGTCGTGTGTGTATTGTGAAGTGTATCTTTTCGCCTCCTAATATTATCACCACAGCACGGGATCTTCGAAACAACGAATATTTCAATATAGGTTATGACTCCTACATTCAATGTCCAAGAAGATGATATAGTCACGAAAAAAAAAGTATTACAGGAACAAGCATCTAGTTTTTTTTTTTTTTTTTAAATAAGCTCATAGATAGACATTTATAGCTAGAACCTGTCTCTTGTAGTTCCTTAAATATATCACGGCTTAAGCATAGGTGAGTGTGTGGCCCATAAATAAAAGGTAAATGCACAAAACAAAAAAGACACTAAATATTATGTTCCCGAAATACTTTTTGGGGTTTCTTTACGCCGAGGGAAATTGTCCCTTAAATATGCGAGGGACTTTCGACCCCACAGCACACGTTTGGCCATTAAATTAAAGTTAAGTAACTGAATAAATACTCCCAGACAGTACGCAATAAATATAGGTTCTACACAATAGAAAGGGAGATATATTCTCACTATATACCAGCATTATTCATTCCTGAATATTTTCAATACATTATAAATTTTATGTCAATGTCCGCCTTCCGAAGATTTCAGGATTATTGTAACAATTACATTTTAACTTTCTACTATACGTTTTATCCTTGTAGCGTTAAAAAACAAGATTTTGCAGTGTAACGTGCATCTTTCTCTAATATTCAAAGTTATTTTTATTCTATGGGAATATATTGGAAATATTCCGTGTATTTTTTCACGATACTAAGTATTCTAATCCCGGGACAAGTTCCAGCATATTTCTAATTACCTAGGAATACTCCCGGAATATTAAGAATTAAAATGTAACAATCCTGAAATATCCTTCTTGCAAGTGAGTCATTTTAAACACATGCATAGAATGAGAAACGAAGTAGTTTAAAAACACGTAAATATTCGTATCATAGAATTTTTGACTTTTGCTCTGGGAAATACATTTTCAGAGAAAAACAAAGCAGGGTTTACTTCCATAATATTCAATGTTGTTCCACAGAGAATATAAAACTGTCAGTTATCGGACATTTCACTGCAATAATAATAATAATACTTATTCCTATCAGCGTGACTTTGAACTTCAACGACGCATAGAAACTGCATCAGCTGTTATTGTTTATTTCATTTTTCCTGGACTTTTGTTATTTTGGATATTAGTAGGCACTAATTTGTCTATAAGTGATTGAATTAAGAACTTGTAGCGTGCTTTTTGGTTTAAAGAACTTACAGAACGAAGTTGGCTATTTCCAAACGTGAACTTAGTAATTCATGGCTTCTATATCTAGATGACAAAATGGAGTAGAGAAAAAGTACCGGAATTTGATGTACTAAAGCAAACCAATATAGGTTCGAATCCTGTTTAAGCCAAGTTTTTTTTTTTACAAAGCGGTCTTGACGAATCTAACCACCACTTCTCATAAAAAATGGATAATATTTCCAACTGTGGAAGACGATTTACGAATGTTAGTTGGAAAAGTCCAAATTAAGTCTCATGGGGAACAGTTAAGAACACGATATTAATATGAAGTATCCATTTTCATGTTATTATTCGTAGAAATAAATACCATAGCATTTGTTAAGCACGTCTTGAGTAAAGTCGTCTGTGGAGTATCCCTATCGTGCTGGACTTCTAATTTGAAAACCTGAGTTCGATTCCCCACTAATCAGTTTCTTTTTCGCATACACTGAATTATTCAAACAAAGAATCGTGTCTGGACTGTGGAGAAGTTAACGAAGTATCACTGGTCAGAATCCGAGTAAACAGGTGTGTGTGCTGTTTAACATAATGATAATGTAGTTTTCATATTTTTCATTGATCTTTCTCTCTTCCTCTCTTTCTTGATGTATTGTTATCGTGTCTTCGCTGCTTCTTTCTTTTCTTTTACTTCTCCCTCTCTCTATTCATGTTTATTTCTTCTCTTAATTTACACACACTCTCTCTGTTTGTGCGTATTCCACAGCCAAATTCGTGTCACTTTCGATGACCCCGTGATAGGGACTGGCCTAAACATGAGTGACCCGGTAACCCGATTGACTCGGTCTGGAAAATCTATTTAACTGGGAATTTTGACGTCGTATTTTTCGTGTTCTCGGGATAACATCTCCGATTTTGGTCACCCCTGAAATAAACACTGTTCAAACGCAATGAAACAATTAAAATCTCTCCATCATCTTCCAGGTTATCAAATCACACATCGAATCACCGCGTCAGAATGCGTAGGAATCTTAAATCTGATGACACAGTCCAAAACCTGACCAGCATCCCCCGACAGTTGGGGCCCGTTTCAGCTCTGCCGGGTTTATTCCATGTGTGCGAATTGTTATAAACACTAGTTCATTAATGTTGTAATTATTAAAGCGTTATATTCACAATAGGTGGAATCTAGAGTGGCATGTTCGGGACAGATACATATTAAGATATAAGTAGAAAATAGCCCCCTTTTTTAGCTATTTCAAGGGAAGAATTATTTTTATATTAGTTTGGCAAAAAATTCGTTTCCATCCTATAATTTAATTTATCAACATAATATTCAATGTGTTCCCTTATTCACTTTTGAAATGTGCAACATGTAATGTCTGGTATGCCTATAGGAACATGCGAAAATTGCTTTTGAACATTTTGAACTTTTCATTTTGATACAGTTTTGAATTATAATCTTGGCTCTTTCTGATAGAAATTAATTAGAAAAATTATTATCCATTCATGTTCTTTGTATGCTCAATTTACATTACTAGTCTGGAATGGAAGATATGGACCACGGTATCTACATGATTTGTTACAATCAGTGATTCCGCCAGACCCCGGCAACTGGGAGGGGAGTCAGCCCCAAATCTTTGAGAATATCCCCAACTTTTACTTTATTTTCACGGTCAAAAGTTGACAGAAACATTGTAAAGCTACCTACACCCTCCCAATTTTGACTTTACACACGCCAATCTGAACATCCTGGTGGAATTTATGATTATAATGTATTTCGAACCAGTACCTTCAAAGAGCCCCACCGAATTTGCAGGCGAACCACACACAAACAAATCATGTGTGTTACACTTTTGACATTGCCCTAAATGTGTCTCCACTGGAAATCATGAGTATTTAATCTGACCATCAACTTTGGTCGCAATATTGAAATAGACTAAATGAATTTTCAAGCGCCCTTTATATATTCGAATAGTCCTGAAAAACATAAAATCCAAAAGTCTCTTCCATCTTGCTGTTAGATTTGTGAGCACTGCACTTTATAATGTTAGGTTGTTTTTACTACATTTAAATTCCATATTTTTATCTGTACTCCATCTTCTTCTTCTTTTCTCCCCTTCCCTCTCTCTCTCTCTCTCTAATTTCTCTGCCTTTGCCGGAAGGCACCCATCGGTTTCAATTTTTCATTGTGTGTTTAAATTTCTCCCTCCGTCGACTCATGTATATTGTTTCGTCTCGCTTTTATTCTTTCATTTTATCGATAGAATTCGATACTAATACATGTCTATTTAAAAGAAAAAGAAAAAAAAACAACCTAAATAACGTGCTCATGATGTTCGCTGATTTTACTATGGGTGTGACGAAGGAAGAAGAAAGAGGGGTCTGTTTACCAGACACGATTATGGGATAAGAAGGTGCCATTTGGGTTGCCTAGCTGCACTGCGTTCGCTGTCGCAAGTTTTTTGATGCGAAGTGTACCATCAACTTAGGCTTTGACCGAATACTCCGACTACCCAGTACTCCTGGCTTAGTGATAGAGCGTTGGGTTAGCATGCGGGAGGTCCTGCAATCCATCCTAGCGGCCGACCATTCTGCCAAGTTTCTCCAGGGGGTGTCTCAGCCACACCAGTCAAATATCGGGATTGCACCTTCAACATAGGCCTTGGCCGACACCTTCCTGAATCCTTTCCCCTTTCCTATCCCGTCCTGAGCCTTAGATGCCTAAATGCCATAAGTAACATTCAAATTCATTGTCAATTCAAAGTGCGTAATGTTAGTTACAGGACATATAGATTTAACCAAATTTCAATTTATCGTGGTAGAAAAAACGCACAAATTGAAGCAGAAATGTTATTTAAAAAATAGTATTTGGAAAATAACTAAAAATAAAATTTAAAGAATAGAAAACTGTATTTACCATGGTTTTAACTCATAAACTCAATTTAAACAAATGGATTCGTTAAGGTTTGAAGTCGATACCCAAGACACAAGAGGCTAACACGGTAACCACCAACCCAGCGATACTTTTCTATTCTAATAAGAACACACTATTCATGGAAAACTATTCCTGTGTTCCGGGTATCAGATATTTTCCATATCAAATCCATGCTTTTATATACCTAAGAAAAAAATAAAAGGTGAGCAAATCAATATGTTTTATTTAAAATACTAAAAGCGTGTAAGAGTCATCAACTAACTAACTTCTTGGCTTCATCGGACACGCTGAATTACATAAAGAACAACAATTTGTAACGAGCCAGCTACCCGGTGCCTGATTGGATCTTGCCACTCAATCCCATACCGTCTACAAAAAGTGAAATTTTAATTACCAACTCTCACTGATTCCTATCTACCCCCTGTTATTACTGCATCTATCGGATATCCATTGTTGTACTGGAACAGGGGGTGGAAGTGAATCAGTGAACGTTGCTAATTAAAGATACACTTTGTGCAGACGGTATGGGATTGGGTGGCAGGTTTCAATCAGGAGCCAGATAGCTATCTCGTTACAAGTCATTGTTGTTTATGTAATTTAGTGTGTCCGATGATGCCAAGAAGTTAATTAGTTGATGAAACTGTTACACGTTTTTAGCTTTTTTAATTAAAACGTATTGATTTGCTCCGTATATTTTTTTCTACGTTAAGTATATAAACGCAATGCTTTGACATATAAAATATCATATTTGTTTTGTTATGAGATCACAGACCAGCAAAAAATCAATAGTTTCCAATAAATACTGTGTTCTCATAATCAGAACAAACAAGTCTTGTTGGTCTGATGGTTATCGCGTTGGCCTCTCGTGCCTAGAATCGCCAGTTCAAATCCTGATGAATCCATTTTAAAAAAATGAGTTAATGAGTTCAAACGTGGCACAGACATTTTTCTATTTAAAAGAATAGTTTTAATTATATTTCGAATAATAATTTTCATAAATAACAAATAACATTTCTGCTTCTATTTGTGAGTTTCTTCTACCACGATATTTTAAAATTGGATTTAATCTGTATGTCTTGTAATTAACATTACGCACTTTGAATTTACAATGAATTTGAATTTTATTTATTGCCTTTAGGCATCTAAGGCTCAGGCCGGGATAGGGAAGGGCAGAGGATTCCGGGAAGGTGTCGGCCAGGGCCTATGTTGAAGGTGTAATCCCGAAATTTGCCTGGTGTGACTTAGGAAAAAAACTAGAAAAACCTCAGTCAGGATGGTCCGAAACTGGGATCGAACCCACGACCTCCCGAATGCTACGCCAACGCTCTACCACCGAGAATTGATAATAAAGAATGAATAGCAAGTGTATCTTACTATTCTTGACACTCAGTATATGATATTCGTATAGTCACATCTACAGTGTATGATTTGTGTGCATGTGTGAATTGATTTATATTGTTTAAGCATAACACTCTCCCGGGATATGGTGGGGTAAAAGGATCCTGGAAGGATTAGTTTAAAATTATTTTAAGGCATTTAGACATATGAGGATCAAGCCGGGATAGGGTTCGGAGAGTGTGTTGGAAGATAGACGGCCAGAGCCTATTTATATTCACCATCACAGAGTTTGCGTGGTATGGCTGAGAAAAAGTCTTGGGAAACCTCAGTTAGAATAGTCGATCACTGGAATCGATCCCAGGACTTTCGAATGCTAAACCAACGCTCTAGAACTTTTTTGAAACTTTGTTCACCCTGAGCGGGCTTTACTTGTTCAATTTGATATAACCTTTTAACCTGTATGGACTGAAATTCTTAGAATTAAGTTGAAGTCTGTAAGTTAAACACACAAACATTCATGAACGAGGCATATCACTAAATAGGAATACTCCAGAGATTATAATCTGGCAGAAGCGCAATTTTACGCGGAATCGATGGCCCACTTACAAAAAGGCATCATACAAATGTTTACGCCCCGCACTCGAAATATGAGGAAGAAAAGGTTGGATGTCATCACCACTTGCGACGTCATAGTGACAGGCTCCGACGCCATCCACTGAAAGTACAACGACCAAAATACTATTTGCCAGGCCCTAGCTTGGTGCAGCTGTAAGACGTTGGCTTACGAAATAAAAAAATCTGGGTTATAGTCCTGGTGGAGCAAGATTTTTTCTTGCAAAATATATTTTTACATGTTCATATTTATTATTAAGAATTGGTTTAAACATACAAATAGAGCAGACTATTGAAAACTAAATACGTATATAAATAAACCAGGTCTGACCCGCGATATGTGCAAGGGGTATGGTGCGTCCGAAGGAAGCTGGGCGGCGTGAGAAAGAATTCCCTTGAATTGACAGCTGTGTATCGGCCCGCCGTGTCAATTTGTTTAAGGTAGGCGGTTACTATTCTTTTTATCCCCATGTATATGAGTTCGAATCCAGGAACATTCAGAACGTTTTACTTTTTTTCCAGTTACGTCGGAACGTTCATCCTTTGTTCTCTGCCAATGGTAAATGGTATTCACAATAAAAGTAATAGAAATTATGGTGGCATTAATTAAAAATTCAAAGGATCTAATAATGAAGAAGAGCGTAAAGATAATAGGGACTAAAATTTCTTAAGACCATCAGTAAGAATTGTTACCAACGGTCGAAACAAACTGGTAAGCTCCTAAGGACGGGACCTTAGAGGACTTTTGGGGAAATGGGCTCCGAACCACTCCGTATAATAAACCCAATAGACTTGAACCTGTGAATAAAGGTAAAATACATATAGTATTGCAGCCCAAATTACAGTAGTCTAGTATAATTGCATATAAGATATATTATTGTGGCTTTATATAGCAAAATGAAAGTATACGTCAATTAACGATTTGATTTTCAACTTCATGCATAACATTCTACCTGTTATAATATATTCATATTATTCGCTTGAATTAAGTAAGTGATTGACTTTATTATAAAAGTGAATAATAACAAAGAAGTGGCATAAATAACTTGGTTACAACAACAAGGAAAAGCATTTCACCGTATTTTCCAGTGAGTATTATTTTCATGCTGTTATGTGATCCTGTGACATAAGCATACTTGAATGGATTTTGAAAAACAATAACAAGTGACGACAATGCCTAGTGAAAGTTGCCAACCTTGTTCGTAAGAACATAACATCTACCTACTGATAAACATCGAAGCTTTTGAAAGGTGGTAAACTGGTTGACTATAAAGCGGTATAAATACTAGTCCTTTTTGAGGAGATCAGTCTACTCTGCTCGCATTCTATTCCGACGCTACTCGATACTCGACGCTACCTTTCAGTCAATCTGCTATTAGCACAAGCGTCGACTCTCTGTTCCTTAAAACTTAAACTCTAACAGAGACAAACCATTTAATTTATTCGGACAGTCAAAAGTTCTCTGCGATTATTCTGTTCTTTAGTATCGTACACTCCTCTATACATATCTTGCATCACCATGCTGAACGAGTAAGTAAATCTGGCAACTTTGTGCCCTTTGATCTTTACTTGATTAATCGATTGGTCATCGCTCTGATGAGCAATCATTTCAGTTTCCATTTACAGTAATTTACTGAGAGAGATATTCTTGCTTAGGATAGCATTGGTCTCCTAGCGAAGACTTGTAACTATACATTTTTTTATATCAATTTTATTTTTGACCAGACCTGTCCCTGATTAATTCAGGATAATTTGTAAGAACATGACGGCGGAAGATACGCAATAAATTATCAATATCCGTCTTATTTAGACTTTGGTTTTTATTTACATACATCTCTTAGTCTTGTAATAATTCTCCTATCCGCTGTAATACGTAGTATTCAAATACATTCTATTTGTCGTATTCTTTGTAGTATCTTTGTAGTATTCATTGTATGGCTCCCCGGATTTAAACGTAGATCTTAAGCAGATATTCTCTCAGTGACTTGCTGTACATGCTAGAATTAAGTCTGTTTTTTCTAAAAATTTGTGCCACAAAGTTTATTTTACTTGTATTAGATACTAAGCTTAGTTTGGTAAGATGCCTAATGAAACTAGAGGTAAAAAGACCACTACTACCACCCCTGAACTCAATACCCCAAGTTACATCCCTGGTATTGATTTTAATACATTTTCTTCAGCCAATCATGAAGATTTAGAGGATTTTTTTTCTTTCTTTTGAACATTCAGCAGCCGTGCAAAACTGGTCAGACAGTCGCCGACGCGAAATTTTTCCTCCTTCTTTACGAGGTCCACCCATGCATTACTATAAGGCCAACGAAGACAAGTTGAAAACCTTATCATGGGAAGATCTTAAACAGAAATTCCTCCTAAATTTTGGTCCTCATCGTGGTCCCAGATCACACGCCAACCGTTATATTCAGCGCAAACAAGGTGAATCGGAATTATTAAGTCATTACTTATATGAGAAAAAACACCTTGCAAACATTTACAATTCAACTCTGCCATTTAAAGATTTTCTCGAAAGGGCAATTCGTGGCACGAATAGCTACTTTTTAGAAGAATTTGCCAAGTTGTCGATAACATCTTTTCAAGATCTTATGGATAAGGCGACAACTCACGAGAACGCTAGAGCTATTGCTCAGTCAGACTTACCAAATACTGCTCAAACACCTTCCTCCCCTGTAGACTACCAGACAATAGAAAGTCTGTCCAACGGTATACAACAACTCCAGTTACTCTTTAATACTTACATCAATAAGTCAAACCCAGTTGCTCTCACAGCAACTGAACAGTCAGTAACACGGTCATCTACCCCTCCCCCACCACCAAATTCTGGCCATTGTAATCAGTGTCCAGTTTCGTCTAGCCATTGTTTGCATCATAAATGTTCCGTGCCGTCATCTAGGTCAAGTTCACCTGCTACCTCGTGTTGTTCTCAATATTCATCACGACAATGCGATAGGGATAGGTCTTACAGTCCCGCTACCACCAACCGCGTAACATTTTCTAACCAGAGATCAAGCTCGCAACCAAACAATTATCAGAGGCAGTCTCGCAATAAATTCAAAAATCAAAAATCAAAACAAAGTTATAAGAATAGCAACAAATATTCAAGTTATCAATCACCCCAGTCTAGTTCATCTGAAAGTTATGTATCTCCACGCAGACAGTCTCATAGTCATAATTCAAATTATGTTCCGCAGTTCAATCACTCTGCAATGTTGCCAAATCCGTATCCATATTATCCTGCGATACCTCCATTTGCGTACTACCAATCCAACCAAAAAAACTAGTAAACGAACCCGGGGCTCTTCGCGTAAACCCCGGAGAAAATTATGATGTTACGCCACTAGTACCTAAACAGGTTAATAACGCGACATCACATGACGTACAACAATTTGGTCAACAACAATTTTCGGAACATACAAATATTGTTGACTCAAGCACACCAGACAAGCAAACCGCTAGTCCAATGTCAACAAATAG
>JAGDQP010069545.1:0-10871 GCA_022664845.1 Lepisma saccharinum
GTTTGTTGAAGAGAATACGTCATGTTCGGCCTGAATACTCAACCCCAGGTAGCTGGTTCCTTCTCCATGACAACGCTCCAGCTCACCGAGCAGTACTTGTTGCGGAATATTTGGCCACAAAACAAGTGTGTGTGTGCTGAATCATCCCCCCTACTCACCAGATATGTCCCCCTGTGACTATTTCCTGTTCCCTAAGCTGAAGTTGCCATTGAAAGGACGACTTTTCGACAGGGTTGAAGACATCCAAGCAGCTGTGACAGCGGCATTATGGGCCATACCACAAACTGAGTTGCAGAAGTCATTCCACTCCTTGTGTGATCGTGCCACTCGTTGTATTGATGCAGGAGGGATGTACTTCGAATAATAAACAGGTATTATTCAATTACTTTCGTTTGTTTCGTCAGAATAAAATCAGTCTCATTACTTAATTGTCGGACTGTGTAGGTAAACTTTATACTTCCATTGAGTATAAATTGCTGTTTAACAATTTGTGAAGAAATCAAATTTTGATACAAATACACAAAGTAGGTACTGAATATTGATGAAAACTGGTTTGATTTTGCTCAGAATAGAAACCTATGAAGAACATTTGCCACTGCAGCGATGAACTTGCGAGTTCCGTAAGCCATAGAGTAAGTAAATAAGTAAGGTAATGTTACGAAACAACTGTTTTCTGTGTGTTCGTTTTCATATGTATTACAAATATAAACATATTTGTAATACAATTGTAAACTTGTAATGTGAATTGGGTTCCTAAGTTCTCTTCTAAATTTCGCGTGGAATATGAAATGAACCAATCAAATAGTTTGTTACAATTCTAGGCATATCCCTTTGGTTTTGGTTTACATCCCTATCACCACCTATTATTCCTCACATATTAAGGACTGAAAGGTAATTTTAAAAAACACACAGAATGATTAAAAATACTGCACTTTATTCCTATTTTATTTTTTTTAAATCACTTGATTTTATTCGAGATTTAAATCAATCAACCTTGGTGGAAAGTCAGTTGGTATAACCCTCCCGGGTACCAACCTGGCACTAGTCTAGTGTGACAGGAAAAACAAAACAAAAAAAAAACTGTCTGGATGTCGGTCGCTGGGATCGATCCCAGGACATTCTGAAGGCGAAGCCAACACGCTTTGAATTTCCAGGCAAAGTGACTGTCTGTCTCAAATCATTACACAACATATTAAGAAATTAAAGGCAAACATAATGGTTGGATCTTCCACTATGAGCACACTTATCAGCAATTATACAAGCAACTGCAAAATGGTGTGCATGTGAAGAATGATTTCAGTCAAATTTTTTACATGCAGTAACAATTCATCAGAAGGCAGCAACTGTTGCTTCTTTCTTTCCACCATTTTTTTGTCTTTATAGATTCTGACCACTTGTCTATCAAAACTAGTCATCGTTCGTTTTTATTTAATGAGAACAGCTGTCACACGAGCCAACTACCAATATTATCCTATTTCAAAATCAATCTCCGATTGACTAAAAGAAAATAGGAAAAAACAAGAGGTGATAATGTACAGAACAGGGTATAATAAATAACAATATACACGGTAAGTCAGCAGGAAGAGAGATTATTTCTGGAAGTGACAATACTGGTGATTCTAAACAAATAAACATAATGTAAACATGTGTTCGAATCCCAACTGTTACTGAGATAAAGAGTTTAAATTTCATAAGTCGTATCTTTAAAAAAAAAAAAAAATCGTCGTAAATCAACTCTATGGGGAAAAGGGATTATTTTTGTTGTTGAAATCCCTTTTTTTTTTCTCAGTATAGTAGATACAACAGCCAAGTTCTACGACACTGAAGTGCAGAGATGACTCCAAGGAGATCAAACCTTGGCTTTCTGCAACAATCAGTTCCTGAGAAATTTTTGGATATTAACCCAAATTGCGTAGGAAGATATCTCTCGTCAGGTGCATACACGCACTGCAAAGTGTATTGATATTGATAAAGCACTTTCGAACTCTTGCTCTAAGGTAGCAGTAGTTGTTTTCATTCACAAGAATAGTCAATACTTACCACGATATCTTATTACGCCTTCGAGGACCGGAGCATTTTTGTCGTTTTCGTAGGGTTGTTTCTATTTCACACTTTTCCGAGTGCGAGTAATTGTTATTACGCCCTAAACGAGTTGGTGTGCTTCTACGGACGTGACCTACAGCTTTTGGTTAAAGTATGCTCCGAAGCACTCCATTCAATAGACCCAGGTAGGATTTGAACCCGTGACCACGCACACAGAAAGCGAACGCTCTAACCTCTCATCCCCCCCCCCCCCCCGAGGTTTTTTCCGAGTGTATTATTGGCAATTTCCCCAGAAGACAAGGTTTAATCCTCCTTGGACTCATCTCTGGACGCACTTTAATCGTATAAATTGGCTGTTGTATCTCCTATTTATAGTACTGAGAAAAGAGCGGGCAAAGAATTTTGAACCAAAAAAAAGTCTACAAGATTTCCATCTAGGGATTTTCTGATATATGCCATGTGTGTCGCATGTTTTCTTGAACATTTCCAACCACTGGGTCCACTTGAGTTGCATAATTGAATTTTGGCTATCGTTTATTGCCCAATTTCACACATGTCCAATTTGTCCATATAGTATAATAGAGCGGGAAACGGTTGTGGTGTCACCAGATTGAAAACGGCCAGGTAAATGAAGGTCGATGAACTAAAAATCTGAAACCAGATTCCCCGTAACTGCTTTCGTTGAGGGACTAGTATGCGTTACAGACTGAGAGCACATAGTGTAAAAATACCTTAAAGGAAGGCTGTCGATTTACCAATTTAAAATGGCTCGATAAATCGGTCGATGAAATGAAATTTTAAATCAGTTTCCTCCCTTTACTGAGGTCAGCGACCGTTACCACTATCCCACGAAATCAAGTGGACGTTGCTCAGTTGGCAGAACACTGGCTCAGTAATCGGAAGGTTCTGGTCGCCCATGCTGACAGGTTTTTCCTCAGTCACATCAGGCAAATGCCCGGATGGTACCTACAAAATTAGGCCCTGGCCGATACCCTCCAACGTCCTCTCCTCTCTACCCTATCCCGACCTGAGCCTCAGATGCATACAGAAAATTAAATTCAAACTAGACCACGGGAGTTGTGTAAATAGAAGGAAGCACAAATCGTACAAGGAAATGTTTAATCATGTCGTGTCGGTCAGAGATAAGGAATTAATTAAAGAATCCATGATAGATATGAAAACCGGCAGAAGTGTAGGGTGTAAAAAAAGAAAGAACGTATAAATAATATAATATTGTAAAGCCCACTATCTTTACACTAAAATGCACAACAAGAAACTCACCTGAACAGAATACTATCAGAATTGGTTCTCCACTTTCAACAAATTTTCAACACAGAAAAAAAATATAGTCAACCAACTTTAAATTTTAAAAAACAATATCCAATTCACATCTGTACACAATACGATCTTTGAGTTTTACTGTAACTAGCTACTGAAAACTTGACTTGTAGTTTATCGCAATCGAATATGAACATCTGGTAGTAATTGCTTCGTTAACAGTAAACAATTTTGTGCGTACTAAAACTCGCATTTGTACGACTATAAAAGGCCTCTATATTAAAAAACAGCACACAAGAATTAAATCCAACTATACACTAAGCCTTACACTTTTAACATAAAAAAGATTATATTGTTTTTCTCGACTGTGTTGGCTTATCAAAGGTTTTTGTACGTTTCTTGTTCCGAAAGATTATCTTGACATGTTGTTATCGAATGATATGTTATCTTACGCGTGAAACAGTGCAAACATTTTAAGAAAAGGCAATGAAAATTTACAAGTATTTAAAATGAAAACATTACGTTTCACTGTGTATCCACCCACGTAGAATGGGTCCATTACCACTGTACAATCTCACAAACAGTTCGTCCTCTTTATTTAACTCGTAAACATCAGAACAATACAATATCTCAAGCTTTTGATTTAGAAAAGGAAAAAAGTTTAAAAACAACTTCTTGGATGACTTTGAACAACTGGAGTGGTCTGGACTCTCTGGCTCCCCCTTAAAAGTTTCCGAGTCGTTTATAAAAATTCAACCAACCTGGTTGAGAGTGTTACCGTGTCCAAGATTAATAAATATGTCAGATTGTTTCATTTTACTCTATATCGATATATCACGGTCAATACAACTCAGCTATCTCGCAAACCAGTTCCCGTGGTTTTGTGGCGAAAATCGGTAACTGCGAATCAGAACTGGTGAAAGTGAAGCAGATTCAAACCTGGCCTTCCTGACTGAGGCTATATTGGTTTCTCCTACTCCACCAGGTGCCTGACGGGATGGTCCGACCGTGTGGAGCAGGACCTAGAACCAAACTCCCATCGCTAGCTTCCATATCCCCTTCTCTGGAAGTCCCACTCAACGACAGATGTCATCTCTCAAACATGAGAACTCGTTTGTCTACATATGCTACTTTTTTTTCAAATGTAATTTACAATAAATGGATTGAAGTAGCAACTTAAGCTTAATCCCATCACAAGTTGAGATTACGTTCTCCGGCGAGTTCTTCCCAAGAAACCGATGGAGAAGATACCTGTCAATGATCGATACCAGTCCGACCCATATGAGGAATAACTAATCTAGGACAGCTACTTAAATATGAGATCAACGGAACTTGGAACCAGCAGCGTATCCACATTAAGAACAACAGTACCGTACATGTAATTGAACCTCCTGCTTTAACGTGAATGCTTTTGTAAGACTCAAAACTTCGAAATAACGAACTGTTAACTATATTGAGTTGTCATTCAGAATTTCAAACAAATAAAGGAAAGTTTAAATCCGAAAAAAAAAAAATAGAGAATTACGAATATAATTTTTTTTTCTCTGCAACTGTTAACATACGACAATGAAAATTAATTTTAAAAACAATTGAGTAGCTACTTCCATCACTGTATCTTGGATATGAAGGGGAAGGTTCCATTAAAGATCATGATACTTGGCTGAGGCAACTATGGAGAACCAGTGAACATTAGCGAGGATGCCGTCTTAGAGATTCGATCCAAGAACAAACATATTACAACACACAAAAGTTAATTAATCCCTTCAGTGTATTAACACATGTCTCCAGTCTCTGTCCATAGTAAATCGCACTGCATACAGTATTATGGTTTCTCTTAACGTTGCCGTGTTTAGCATTTTTTGTGTATCATTAAGCAGGTAGCAGTACCATTGAATCAAAACAGAAAAGCCATTAGTCTCATTAATAGTACGAGAAAGTGACAAATATTTTCTTTTTTCATCCTGTATTTGAGGTATTGCAAATACAAGTGCCCTCTTATTCCGTATTCTGTCTTCACCTTATTGCATTTGCAACAACGATGCACTAAAATTTTAATACTCTGCAATAATAATCATCATGGGTACAATTATTCTTGCACCTCTCTTTTTTTACCTACTCGCCGTTTCAGAATTCTGAGGTCCAAAAATACAGTAATCCGATAGAGATGGGTCGAGTGAATATCTTGTGTGGCCGTGTCGGAGTCATTTAATTCGTAGTCTTGGATAGTTACGGCCGTCCTACGAGTCGTTTGAGGATGTGGAAACAGCACATCGATGGCCAATAAACCCTGACGTCTCCGGTGAATCGCAAGGTTATACGCAAGTCACTAAGTTTCACTCATGATCATATGACCTTTGTTCATGTAGTGTTGATGATCCCAGAATAAATTTAGTAACATTTCCCAGTTAATTGTTGCATTCCCAGTCAATTGTTGCACACGAAACATTTCTTGATTTCGAGGTGACGGTGGGGCCTCCGGCCAATAATGGTGACCCTATTTATTCTTTGTCGCGTCTCTTCGGAACCATTTTTTCTTTAAATTCTTGATCAAAAGGACAAACCGCTTCAGTCATAAATCATCATTTCCGACCCAATGTACAGCTGCTGAAGAATGGAAAACGTTATTGCCAAACTTTAAATGACAGGAATGGACTTCTCCCTTCTCTCTCCTTTACAGACCTTTCCTTCTTATTTTGAAACAGCACAGTTAAATGTTTACTTGCGGTAGAGACAGGAGCGCTTGAAGGACGGCAACGTCGGGAACACTGACGTGAGGCACGCGGTTCATAATGGGGGAAAGTTGAGATCGTCTCCTGATAAGAAAAGGTGGTTTTACTGTGAGACAGAGAATATCTACTGTTTGTCACAATACGATACTAGGAATTCTTATTTTCAATTTCACACTGGAAGCAACAACTTACAGACGTCGTCTTTCCGCTCTCGCAGTTCGGGAGTCAGTTGGGGGAGTCCCAGCTAATTGGTGAAGTGACAGGCACAGCAAGCACTTATAGATATGTTACTAACCTCTCCCACTGCGATCTGCAAGTTTTCACGAATCATAGCAGCAATATACTACTAGGCATTGACGATCCGATAAACCTTAGATCTTTATTAACATATTTGAGTCTTTCACTTGGCGCTCCCTCGCACACTGATTTTTTCCTAGAAAGTCTATAAATGATTGGAAATATTTTCATCACCACATAATATATGACATATATCACGCACTGAAGTGACTACGTCATGAGGCTCAAACTAACTTCATCATTACGTGACCGATTTCGTAACTGAATTCATTCGAAAAATTGAGAGCTCCATTCACTGCATGCATAATAACTTCTCTTACGATATTACGTAAAATTACGACAGTTATCTCTACAGAACTGGAATATTATGACGAATGCTTTCATGTTATCACGAAATACGTATCGCTGTTTCAACAAAATTCGATAATGTATATAAAGACCACTTAATATTGAACAAATAAAAGAATTAATCAGTATCTTAGAACAGACACTGAACTTACAATGAGGCGATAGGTCGTAATTTGCAATCCCCCTCCTGTTCTTTCGAAGACCTCTTAGAACACCGAGACACTGCATAACATTTGATGCATTGTTACAAGAGCCATGCTGAAATTATTTAGGTACTCCAAATAATTGCAATATATTTATTTCCAATGCCTCCAATTTTTCAAAGTATTCCCCTGAGTCCCCATGTACAGCTGCATTCTGTGGAACCAGTTGGCGAAGGCCTCTGACCATACCTCTTTTGAAAGATTGTCAATTTCGGCTCTGTAAGCAGACAGTGCATCTTTGCTGCTGAAACGCTTTTCTCTGAGCTTCTGCATCACATTTGGAAACAAAAAAGTCGCATGATACAAAGTCAGGGGAGTACGGTGGATGCCCAGCATTGTGTTCATCTTTTCTGCCATCATCATCTTTTCAACTACACTGTCCTGCCTGCTGAGTGCGCTGGTGCATTGTCATTGTGCCAGAGCCGTCCACGGCAGCTTGTCTTGGGCCCCTATCTGTTCAGAGCTTCAAGGACTTGTGGTATACAAACATTAACTGTTTTGGATTCCTCAAGTACTACAGTGGCCCCATGACCGGTCTTCCGAAAAAAAAGAAGCCACCATTGCTTTCCCAGCACTTTTGGATCGCCGCACTTCTATGAGAGAGGCTTCGTCGTTGAAGCACCAGACCGCCGACTGCTGCTTAGTTTCGGGATCATACTGGTATATTCAGAATTCGTCACTGGTGACCACCTCTGAAAAACACCTGGACCTCCTGTTGTATGTTTTCCTTCATGAAGAGTCATAATCCACTCTGGCCTGTTTTGGTTTTCAGTGAGGGGTGGCAGCCATTGGAGACACCTAGGTAATGGCGGGTGATAGTTTGAAAAGTTGACGATCCCATTCCTAGGGTTGCTTCTATCAGGGTAGGTCACAAGACGGCCTTTAATTATTCTCCTTACGGCAGCAACGTTTTCTTCAGTCACAGCCGCTGGCGGACGTCCAGGGTGAGGTTAATCTTCATGGGACCTCCTACTACGCTTAAATTCCGCAAACCATTAAAAACAAATGCTCCTGAAGGGGAAGCCTCATCAAAAGTTATGGACAAACCCTGCTGCTATGTTAAGCTACGTTTAAAATCATAATAAATCATAGCATGTCAATCTCGTTTAATGTGTTCATGATGGCTTGAAAAAAGAGCAGGCAAACAACCGACAACTAATGGACTGCAGCGACCAGCCAATGAAATAACAGCGTTCAAGGTCAACATTCTATAAATAGAACCATGCGCTACGCGTTGGCAGCGTCCGTTTTACGCTAGTTTAAACTAGTTTCGTGTATCTAAAAAATTTCAACATGCACCTCGTATACACGTATATTTAATCTGCACTACAAACTATGCTGTATATTGAATGAACTGACCAATACGAAGTGCAGGGTACATTCATAAAGTATCTATGAAACTGCTATGAATAACATTTCAAGATGGACAATTAATGCAGAAACTTTTCTTTAGGTGCACATTATGTGTAACAGTGTAAGGCATGAGATTTTTTCGGTCGTTAAAAATTATTTCATGGTAATATTCGCTCTATTCTCTCTTGATATCAATTTAGTGAATATTATTCCGGATATCAAGTTAATCGGCTTTCAGCCGGATGTTCTTGCTTTCGCTCGTCTTCTACGACAAAGAGAACAGTCTTATTTTAACATCAGACCAAAGCGAAGAAGAGTAGTATCACTCTCGTGTTCGCATCTTAACTTTAAAACAATGATATAAAGTTCGATCTCGTAAAGATGGGATTAAGTGGTTCTCATTGTAGTCCGGCCACTGCGTCACAAAAGTTCATTTCACAGACCTTTCGAAGATCGATGTCAGGATATAAAATTCATCATGGTATTTGATCTGTTCATCTACTGGATATCTCAGTCTGCGAGCATTATCACATATTTTATATGCTGACGAAAATTCACTCACATTTTCAATTATTTTGAACTGGGAAATACCCATATATTTTTTATTTCATTACGTATTTTCATTCTGAATTATTTTGAAAATTACACTGTACGTAAAAGTGGATTTTTTTTCAAATGTATTTTGTCCATTTTGATTTTTATTTGCAATTGTAATTATGCACAATCGTTCCTTACCAGTACACCAGTTGGACCATGGAATATAATATGCTTAAAAATGTCTTCTGAATAATTGTTCTAAAGTATTAGGAGCTGTCAATAAATAACGAGGTAGAAAATATTTCACAGTAATTATTTTACTAATCTTAAAAGTATTGTAAGCAGTTGTTTAGGCATTTATGCCAGTGTGATACTAGCCGAAGAATGCCATGCTCGTAGAAATCCTTCGGCTACTGTTTGAACGAACTGCGCACGCACCCTTTGACTTCAACGTCCGTTTGAAACCCATGAGTGCTTCTACTGAAGACTTTGCAGTTTGGTCTCGGGCACAAAGTGGTGGCACCAACTTTCGTCACTGATAACATCTGCTGAGAGAGAGTCATCCCCAGCGTCGTTGTACCGCTGCAGCGATTGCACAGAGACATGATCATGCTGTTGTTCTGGTGTCGCTTTACAAACTGAACCAAATGGACGCAGCCGCTGCTTGCCTAGCATTCTTTTCACATTTGTTTCGGGACACACATACGTCATCTAGCGAAAGAAACATGCGCTAAACGTCATCCTCACACCAGTACCTACATTTCAGATCCATCTCACGTTTTCTCAATACCATAGTGCTCCTGAGGTGTCCTCTGCCTCGTTATTCATTGACTATACCTATACAACCACCTCATCTACCATTTATAGCAGTTCTCACACCTTATATTCAGTTTATATTTTTTTAAAGTACAAAAGTAATAGTAAAGTAACCACCGGCGTTACAGATCGATAGGTCCTGAGCCTGCCCCAACGCCATCTGTCCGCGCTTGGTGGAACTGCGTCCACCTGAGTGATGGCAGTGTGGTCAGCGCTGAGCGCCATCTAGACACGAACAGGCGTATTAGGGGCTTTCTAGACTCAGTGGCCGTTACGTCTTTATTCACGTAACTCTTCAGTTTTCCTCACGACGCTGGATGGACGCCGAAAAGTGAGACTCCAGCCGGGAATTGAACCTGAGACCACGCGGACATGAGTCCAACGCTGTAACCACTAGACTATGGAATCCCTATAAATAATAATAATAATAATTCAAAAACAAAACACGTTTGGATTTAGTCACACGATTTACTCTCTTTAAAATAAAAACTGTTACTCTGTTCTCATCTTCAGCAGGTTACCACTGGTTTTCAAGATCCAAATTCCCCAAATTTCCTTATATGGTTCTCGCCTATCGTAATTGCCCATCTGTATATCTCAATGAATCAAAGATGCTCAAATGAAATTACTAAAAGCTCACAGTACTAAAACAAACAAAATGTCTTTTTTAACCATTTCGTACCAAGTGGCCGGGTGAGATGAAAAACAATCCCAGACAATAAAACAATAGTTACTAAGTGCAATATCATAAATCTGAGGAGCGAAATTGTTACATTGTGTACATATTCTTCAGTGAATGAAAACAAGGTAAGTATGGTATGAAAGATGATACAGATTGAGCCATGGAATGGGATCTGATCATACAAAGAAAAACATTACAACACACCACATTAAGTATACACAGTAACTTCAACAATTTTCATTCACCAGATTCAACAATTCACAATTCAATAAACTTCACAAAAAAATGGCTTCCTTATCTTTGCTGTAACACTCATTACAATCACTTCACCTCTTTCAGTTGGACGTTTCATCGCTAAATCAATGGCTTGCAACTGAACATTCATCTCTTGTTTCTCTCTCGCTGTTTGACCTGCTGATCGATATTTCGTTTACCGATCTTAATAGCATCAACGGATGCATTCTTCATATCTTTTCTTAAAAAGAAGCCCACAAGACCGTTCATGAGCTTGCTTACTGATTCTGATAAATCGATGTTCTCTTAATTATAAGTCTTGTTACTAAACATTAACTTGTTTTCTTAAAA
>JAGDQP010069546.1:0-10871 GCA_022664845.1 Lepisma saccharinum
CGCTCAAACCGATGTGAATTTCGTGAGCGACTATTCTGCAAGAGACTATGTGCAAGAGGTATCCTAAACTCTCTATCGAACCTCTATGTAAGGAGTAGTCTTCCAGTAACCTTTCCAATATACAAGAAACTTCCGCAACAACGCGTGTCAAGAGATAATAATCTCTCCCACACAAGAGATCAGCTCGGACTATCCCAGCTCTCGGACTACTTCCTCTCTACATAAGAGACAACTTATCAGGGTGGTCCTTCAAAAGAGTTTTAGTCTCTTACCCAACTCAAAAGATTAGAACTATCTCTCGCTTTCACCAAGAGATAGTATATCTCTCACACTATCAATAAAAACAGTATTTCCTTCACTGGGTGTAAAATAAATCATTAATAACATAACTAACAACATATTCGCTGGTCCACACTTTATTTGTGCTTTCTACTTCTACAATACATAACCTGCACAGACATGTTTTATAAGTATATACAATAAACTATTTTTGTTATTTAATTACCCATAAACAATACACAGTCTTATACTGTAACGTTTCACTCATCATTAAATCTTTAAAACACTTTAATGTATGGTAAAAGTAATGATATCTATAAAAATAGTCAAAAAGTTTAATTACGCAAAATGGCAATGTCGTGCGACATCGTCAATACACTCGCGCAATTATTTTCACTATGTTGTATACTGCAATATTGGTGGCCGTCATAATATATATTTTCGTTCAAATTTTGAATAGATATTTTCTTATTATATAAAAAGAATGCTGGAAGTAATTCTTGTTCTTGATTTTTAAAATTCAAGCGAGTCTCTCAAAAAGATCTGGAAACAAATTATTTACTAATTGTAAACAAACCCAAATGGTGGTATGTTATGCAACAGTGAAAAGCTTCATATCAGGACACACATTTCAAATGTAGAATTTTATCGTACAATTCGTATTAATTTCTGTATTTATTGCATTGGAGAGAGCTTCTTAAAGCCCTTTATTTCAGTGGATTCTCGGTCCAGTAGCACACAACTTAATAAAACGTTGATAAAAACGCTTAATGTCCGTCTTTTCAACGGTCTATTCGACCAAAAAAAAATAATTAAATCTACGTTCTTTGTTCAATACCATTTTTTCAACATGTAGTCAACATGTGTGCTACTGGGGTGGTGGGTAAATTGTTAGTTGATTTGTTGACATTGAATACAGTGACTCTCCGATACATATTCGCATATATACCACAGTAGTGATACTGATAACGCACAACACTTAGAAATTCTGTCCTTGAATATGTTATAGCTATTATTCCGTGCAATATAATCTAGAAAAGCTCTACTGGTGAGGTTTTATTATTAAAATCGTCAAACTATGTATAGTGTATTACATTTGTTCTTGCAAAGCTGATGTGTAGCTGCGATGCATCATTTCCACATTACATATACTTATATTTTCGAATATAGAACACTAACAGTTCTGTAAGAAAGGAAATAATTCCCAAACTTAGGCCAATCACAAGTAAGAGGAACACTCCGAACAAGGAATGTAAAGTCAACACAATTGTTCTCCGTATAATGAGATCATTAGATTTCCGAAATTTCTCATCTAAATAGCGTAACCCATCGTTTTCCCACTTTTCGGACAATCCTGTTTCAATGCATGTTTTAACGACATTACTAAAGGGTTTTGTAAATGGAGAGCCTTTACGCATTATGAACGCCAACGGGTATGTAATAACCGAATCAGGAAGAAAATACCACGACACATATCCAGAGCTATCAGTAAAAATAGTGGAAATAGACATAAGATGTTTTACTTGAGATTCTTCCATAAGTTTAAAGAAATTATTACTGTTATAGAATAGTGAAACATTTTCGGCCACTATGGTTTTCCATTTCTTGTAAATGGTTCTACTAACTGCATCAGGAGAATCAGGTGAAAACAAATATCTATAACTCGATATACCACCAAAATCTTTACCAGAATGTACAAGATCTTCCAAGGTTCTCAGGTACGGATATCTAGTTGGTGTTGTAACAAAACCAAAGAGAGACCCTTGATAGCCTGTAGAAATTACAAAGAAACAAGCCACCCATAACAAAATTATCGGTTTGAGAATCCGTGACTCTTCCAATCTTGTCAGTGATATACCTAATGCAATTCGCAACGTGTACAACGATGGTGACAGAAAATTAAGAAATGTTGAAAATGGATATAATGCGTTGATTCCTTGTAAGAGTATCATAATTGTAACCAATGAGAATGCTATTAGAATCCAGGGAAGAATTTCGAAAGGAAATACTAGATTCGTCCAAGGAGGGTAAAAATCAGGGTTATGTACGACCCAAAGTATACGTGAAAAACTTCCCGAGAAAATGTTATCAACATTATACTTAGGATTGGCCGTACAAAACACTCCATCTACTTGGTAGCAAACAAGCTGTCGATGACGAAACGATGTCAGCTTTTTACAGTGTTCAAGGTTTGGTTGATTTTCGTGATATAACCCATGAGGAGCATCGTAAAATTTGAGCGTAAAATTAAATTTCTCAGACAAACTTAGTAATAAGGAACCTGTGCTTCCAAATGAATGCAATTTACCCTCATGTGAACGAGTAATTATAGTATCGGGACCATTACATGTGTGGAACACCATGTCATATTGAAATAATTGTTTTACTTTATTTGGAAATATTTTTCCACCGATTTTAAACTGAGCCTTTTCCCATATGTCAATCAGAATTACCTTAAGTATGTTGTTACCATCGGACTCACTGAATGGTAAGTAAGTGTATAATAAAACGCACTCATTGCACTCTAAAATTAAGCGATTTCTTAAATGTATTGTTTTAATAAGCGGAACTAGCAAAATTACGTTAAACATTTCATTCTCCCGTAAGTATTCAAATATTATGCGGATATCATTGTAATTGTCAACCATATCTAGGGTTACAAACACATGTGCAGTACTCGGATTCCAAATACTTAATTTCATTAAACTGCTGAGAAAATCTTTAATTCTACCTAAATTTCTTACGAACGCAAGTACCGCCATATTTCTAACTTGAGTATGTATTTTCGTGGACAATGTTCTCCCTTGGGTACCATTTATTATCCTGAACTCAATTCTTAAAAATACACGTTCGACGTTACTAAAGGAAATATCAATGATTTCGTTAATTCCTTCGTCCTGGAAGAGAACAACATCTTGGATTCGATTCATATGAGTCGCAATTAAGTCCTTCACACATCCAATCAGTTGGCCTGTCTTTGAATAGTAGTTGTCTAGTTTAAAGGAAGGTATATTCGATATTCCTGCAACAATGGGAATCAAATACGCTATCCCGAGAAGGAAATTAAAGTTCATGGTATGGAAGTCCATCACCGATGGAAATACTCTGAGACAGCGTCCTGGAAGCAAAATATTATCTTTGTTATCACATGAAAATATTATTTTATAATAATATACAATAAATTATGAAATTATTCTTTAAACATAAACTACACACAGAGCATATACCAATATAGTACATCAGTATTTGTGTGGCCAATGAAAATATTTTGTGCAGTTGAAGTTTAGTTTTAAGCCATTCCAATTATTGGTATTATATCGTCATTTATCATGTATTAGTGGTGACAATTTAATGTCTAATAATGAGAAATACTACCAACAAGTTGAGGAGAGTAGTACGGTTTCATAGTCATGCCTGGCTAGTATACAAACGTTTAATTATTATTAAACCCAACCATCTTTACAAACTTGTAGATCACCAAACAACGGAACTATTGCAGATGTTGTTCATATAAATGTAGTTCTTTTGTACATTCAGGTTATTAAGAATGCTTCGTTTCCATGCTTCGTACCCTTAATCGCTGCAATGATGGCCCAACAATACCACCCTTCTACATATTTAACCCCTAAATCAAATATTCTTTAAGTGCCACATACTTTAATTTCTAATACTATAAGAATACTTTTATATACCAGAACCCTATAGTATACTTCAGAAACCTCCTAAGCATTTGTCAAAATATTAGGCAACCTCTTGATTATCCATGACCAAATGATGTAATGTGAAATTACTATAGTATTGTGTACTTCAAATATCATTATTTTGCATATGGAAGTATCTGGTCGTATTAATTTGTTTTCAAATCCTTGCTTCGAGGATGTTAGTGGATATTGCTCAAATGTTTTTCATGTTAAGCTCCAACAAGTAATGTAAATCTATAGAAGCTACAGAATTGAGTTATCAATGTATTTCTATACTCAAATGAGAATCGTCTCACAAGACTACATCTTCACCTTTGTTCACAGGCAGTAAGAATTAGCACAAGTGATCACTTGAATTATTGACCATGTGATCGTAACTACATGAACATTCTGTTCTAAAGTGTTACGTAATTTACTTCCGTGAACAACATAGGAGGTAGTATTAAACATTAGATTGAGAGTATATGAACTATCCCTAAAGATTTTGATATTGTAACTTTATTGAACTCGATAACCTCTACTCCTTTCTGAACGTAAACTCTCATCCATACCATCTTCTTCGATTAGATACAACGAATGATATAAATAAGACTTAAAACTTCCTCTCCTCGCTCAACTTGACTCATTTCAGTATAGAAGTCAAGTCTCTACATTAATTTACTACTACCTTTATAGAACTGGATTAATATACTTTGAGTAGTTTATAGACTTTGTTTATTATTGGCTCTAACACGCTAGAACCATCCGTGCAGTGAAAGTGTGATATTCTAATTCTTACTTTCGAAGTGCAACTTAGACTGACATCAACAAATACACAGAAAACATCTAAATTCAAAGAGATATGTTGCTCTCTCTTTAAATTGTTACATTTGTATTTGTTCAATCTGTTTCAATCGTGAGATTTGGAGCTCTTCTTAAATTTATTTTGTGTTAGTTGTTCACTAAATTTTATTGTATTAACAGTAGCAGAAATATGCATTTAAGTAATCGTTTACAAAATCCATCGTCGGCCGGATGTATTGATGTCTCACGTATAAATTTCTATCTATTTTGTAAACACGCATCAATACTCTTCTACGTTTCTAGATAAATATTCGTATATAAGTGTCAATGATTTTCTAAATTTAAATTGAGATATAAATCCTAAGAGCACAGAGTTGCTCAGTGTCTTGTTGTAGGTACCATCTTGGTCTTCCTTCTTCCTCTCGCAGTCGTTTAAAAATTCAGTGGATTTAATCCGTAATTAGTTTGGTGTTCGACACCAATTAAACTAACCGAGAAGAACATGGATTTATCAATAAAGGAACTCTCTTTGATGATTCCTTGATCCATTTTCCCTGCGGTGTTTAGTATTAGAAATTTGTAACCTCTGCAACGTTTCGTTTAAAACACCATATTTACGAGTCATGTTTGTATTTCTTCAGTTGAACTAACTAATCCTTTACTTCCCGCACATAATTTTCTAATTTTTAATAGATCACAGCCCTTTATCTCTGTATTTTACTATTGTTGCTTGATAAACAATGGAGAACGTTGCGATTAAAGTCTATTTTTTTGGAAAGTATCCAGGTATTTGCCTGCTGTGACTGAAACAAAATGTGAAACATCAGTCAAGATTGCCAGAGTATAGGAATTTAAAGCTTTGCCGCCTCCACAGTGGCTATACAAATTCATGTGGAATAACCTCAAGACTACGAGGGCTGGTTGTTGCAACATATCGATCCTAAAATGTACTTGAAGTTTTGTTTCAACACGCTCGTTCATAATTAATTACTGAGCCTCTCCTGAGCATATCGGTAGTACAAAGTAAAAATAGACAAATGTATTTACAAATTGTGATTCAGATAATTGAAAAAGAAGGGTTTTCCTAGAAACACCTATACCAAGGATCTGCTTTCAAAATTCCAATAAAAAAACAGGGTTCCTTTTACCTTCCTTACAAGGAAGCAATGCTTTGCTTCTGAAACTCTGAGTGTGAACACAAGGGATAACAAACACGTTACCTTTCCCTGGGAAATAACATCATGTCCAATAGTTAGGCAGTTACCTTATTAAATACTAAACAACAGAAAGTTGACTTTAATTGAATTAATTCCTTGCGATTTTAGCCCTACACTGTATACCCAACTTTTCAAATAGCGTTTATGCCTAATCTCTTTTCCAATTTTATCCTTTTTCTTACTTATCCTATTTTGATGTAATCAAAAGACAGACATGGGAATGTAGTACATGTTTTATAAATGTTGTTGTATGTACCTTCGATACCTTGATAATCTCAGTAATTTAAAAACTGTTACGAAGAAAATCAATCGTAGTTGTTTTAAAAACCCATGAATCATATACAAAGTGGAAGCTCAAATCCATTTTCCCTTCATATAACTTTGTTTATAACTTATGTATATATAAAAATCCGACCAATTGTTTTCCCTGTTTAACCACTAATTTCTTAAATTTGATTCGAGATAAACCAATTGTTTTCCTAAAACTATTTGTTCAGAATGACAATAAGGTAATTGTCTATAGCGTTCATTAGGTCAGTATATTCATATTGTTTAGCTCATTTGTTGTATAACAGAACAGTTGTTCTAACATCGGGCACACTGAAAATAGTATATCAATTTCTTACATCATTTATAATGCGTCATTGGTGTATTTGGGTACCTGACTATACCCGCAAAACAGGCGCACAGGGTTAGCCCTCAGTTAGGAGTTCTGGAATAAAAACTACTTAAATCGTTTGTTAGTCGTTTGATCGTCAACAAACTTCCCTTGTTCGTCGTTTGATCGTCAACAAACTTCATTTGATCGCGTTTACAATTACAAATAGAACGAAAATTTACTAGTGGGGGCTAACATGACGCCAGCCCCTACAACAATAGATACCATTCTCAAACCATAGCATGTGACAGAAAATCGTTAGATCGCATTTGATCGCGTTCCATTATTACAAAATTTGATACTCAAAAATGAACGTCTGGGGCCAAAGAATAGAAATTCCTGGAATTTCTCTCTGAAAATATTTTAAATCTTTAAAGTAAGGTTATATCGTCTTTGAGAACCGGTCCTTTCGTTTGATCGCTATTGAAATTTTAATTAGAAAACAAATACTAGGAGCGGGGGCTAAGATGGCACACGTTCTCTCTCTTCTCCTGACGCTACATTCGAAACAAAAAATACAGCAAATGATAGACAATCGCTAGATCACGTTTGATCGCCAGTCACTTTCGTTTGATTCCGTTCCATTATTAGAAAATGTTATACTAAAAAATGGGCGCCTGGGGCCATAAAATATAAATTCCGCGAATTTTTGCTCCGGATCTGACTATCACCTCTTCGCATCAATGGGGCACGCGCTCGCAGAGTAGCACTTCAGCAATTTCGAAGACGTTGGAAAATGGCTCGACGAATGGTTTGCCGCAATAGACAAGCAGTTTTTCTGGGATGGTATGCATCAATTATCTGAAAGATTGGCGAAATGTGTAAAAGCCGATGGCCAGTATTTTGAATAAAACAAAATTAATTTCCATTGAAAATTGCGTGTTTTCTTTACCACAAAACCGGGCAAAAACTGATGCATACACAGGGTATACTTTCTGATTGACGGCAATCTACAACTGTAGGAAAATATGCCAAATACCTGATAGTGCATAAATGTGTTAGTGAGGTGAATTATTAATCATTTAATAAATCACCGTTGTATCGATGAAAAGATAATCGAAGATAAATGTTTATCGCTGCAATAAATACGCAATATTTTACCTAAACTATACAGAAATATGGAAAAATACAGTGCATCAAAGATTTAGTGAGTTGAATTATGAAAAGCTTAATTCATTAGATCACCTTTGTGTATATGAAAAGATAAACAAAGCTAAATGTTTATCCCTAAGGGATACCATACCCTTTCTTTCTCTCTTTCATACCCCAAGTTTATCTTACTAGCGCTTGTGGGCAAACAATTGCGATTTTAGTCCACAACTTTCTTTATCTTCGTCAATAAGTCTTTAGACAATCTTAGACAATAAGTCTCTCGAAAACTCTTTAATAAAAATATTAAGTTACACAACCCAGTTGGCAAAATGGTAGTACTTCAAAGTGACAACACAATATTTATTCATCCGATTAATGTGAAAATAGGTTAAAACTTAAAGAACAGGGAACTAATAGTTTTAACATGTATCAAGTATAATATTTAGTGTTATTACCTAGTAGTTAGATCCTCCTAACTTAAACAGTGATACACATGTATGTCAAAATTGTGTTATTTTTGTGCTGCAGTTACCATTCCAATAAACAAAGTTAAATTATATCACTTTTTTTGTGTTCAGTTTACATCAGCCACGACAAACCCAGCGTTTTAAGTGCGCTAATCGAAAAGTTATCACATTATGCAAGCAAAGAGGAAATTAAGGATTTTCCTTAATAAATCTACATACATAAAAATTTGTATATGAAGAACAGAACGATCGTTTGAAGAGGCTCATATTATGGTTGTCAATGCACAGAAAAGTGAAATAACTAATCCTAAAAGTGCTATTAACTTTAAGGGACTAATAATAATTTCTCTGAAGAGTTAGAAAATACAAGTGTAATTTACGTAATAACCGGAAGGTAGTTATCTAGTTACAAACTTGTTGTACAACAGGCTATTATATATTGTTTAACATAGAACGGCCATAAATGCAGGTACAACAATTAGTTGAAAATCCTCTAGAAAACAGCCATAAACTCGTTTACAGCATTTTTACTGCAGAACGTACTTTGTAACATTTATAGGATAGCAAGTAATTGCAAAAAATTAGTTTTCCGATATATGTTATGTATAAATCCGTAATACATTAAATAACGTACTATTAACACTACTATATTATTGCATTTGTTTGATTACAATCACCTATATTTTTATTTCCATTAACACACATGCTTAAAGATAATAGGAAACATAATTTACATATGTACTTGTTAATTTGTTTGATAGAACACAAGCTTAGAAATATTTATAAGGTGATAATACTATATGCTATATAATATATAGTATATTATATACTATATATATTATATATATCATTATAATAATATATAATGTTATTAATATATAATTATTATTATCGAGCAGCCATAGCTCAGGATGTAGAGCGTTGGATTAGTGAATTTTGAAGATACTGGGAACGATTCCAGTAGCCCCATATCCTGCATGAAGTTTTTTCTTTGGTTTTTCCTAAGTTACATGAGGTAAATACACCTACAAACTAGGCCCTGGAAGACTACCTTCCTATATTCTAGCCCCACTGTGTCCCGGTTTGAGCCTAACATGCCTAAAGGCCATAAAAATAAATTCAGCATTCCTGTTATTATTATCAGTATAAAATACCCCTTCGGAGTAAAGGCAAGAGTGACGCAAGAATTCTACTCACAAAAGAAGTTATATCTATTTTGCGAGTTGCTTTCTTTGTGTCACTATGACGGACATGTTTCATTTTTAGGAAAATTTGGAGACTTTGTGTCCTTCCGAAAAAGTGACACAAAAAAGGACTCACAAAATGGATATCACTTCTTTTGTGAGCAGAATTTTTGTGTCACTCTAGTCTTTACCTCGAAGGGGTCTTTATACTGATATCACTTATTTTGTAAGGCTACCTATTACTAAAAAGTGCATAGTCTTCGTACAAAAAAAGATTTTTGGCAGTATCTCGTGAACGGTAGCTCCTATCATCAAAATAAACTTCGATTTACCCCAACTAGTTGGAGCCCGCAATTGAACCCCAAAACCCCCGGTACCAACTACTTTGGGCTAAAGCAAAAAGGCAGACAGAATGACGGAGGCCCTTTACTATCATTTATTAGGGAAGGGCGTAAGCCATAGTGCTGTTACCGTGCATAGAATTCATTTTATCTTATCTTTAATCATTTGCGAAAATTATGTTATTGGGCTAAATAGGTCATCACCCTTGAACCCCTTCACAGATTTTGACGTGTGATACACCGTTTGAAAGGTATTAAAGCGTAGATTACGATTCCGCAGATGTCGGCCGCCTATATGGTCTGGGGTAAGTGCTATCACCAGAAATGTGAAATTCTGATTTTTTGTTCAAACCGCCCTAGAGTGTCCCGGGGAAGTCCTACCGATACAATTTTTTCTCTGTGTTTTAGTAAGCCAAAGAGCTTTGAAAAACAACTTCAAGCATGAAAATCGGGCTTATAGTTTGCAGATCCGAAATTAGCTGTATATATGTGGGTGCCGCTAGCCGAAAGGTTAGAGCGCTCGCTTTCTTTGTGTGTGGTTACGAGATCAATTCCCACTGAGTTTCTTGCATCGCATTGGTTATACCATGTTACCCAAAACTGTAGGTCCGTCCTTAGAATCCAGCAGCATCAATCAACAGAAGATTCCACTTTCACATCTATTTCATTTCTTTTAGATAGGAAAGAAAATTCCATGATTTTAATATTTCTTATACCCACTAACTATGACTTCATTTCCATCGCAGCTACTTTGTTCCAGCTACAACTTTCTGAAATCAATATCGTCCCGTGTTAGTGATATTTTAGCTAACTTTTTGTACAGTCTATTGAAATTTTGTAATCAATGTCGTTTCACTTCCATTATAATCGTGCAATAAATGAAAATAATTAAGTGCTGAGAGAAAAGAGAGAAAACAAGTCAATTAAGGTTAGAAATAAGAAATGACAATGGTCGAAACACACACAAACAGATATGCACATTCTATTTGATCCTTTATTGGTATCCTGTAAACTTCTTAAATTACACAATTCTTACAAGAATCTCCTCTTAATCAAGTAACTGATACAAATAATTATTGAAACATTTAACGTGTATTAAAATTATATACTTGTTACACATTGTCGCATTTTGTACAATGTGATCGTTAA
>JAGDQP010069548.1:0-10871 GCA_022664845.1 Lepisma saccharinum
TCTCACTCTCACACACTTTTTGTATGTTTTATTTAGCAATTTAAAGCTACTAACATCTAATATTAGGGTGAATTCTACTTAAAACAGTATTTGTATGTCTTAACCCATTCAAGTTAGAAAACACCGAAATGCAAATGGAAAACGTCTCACACGCAAACATTCAAGGTGATTTATTCACTTCAACCACCACTAATGGGCTCGTGGCGCTAGACAAATTCAGTTACAGTGGAAGCCCTGTGTAATTTCTGATATGTTGAGAAACACCATCCCAATTTGAGAGTTTCTCAATTTGGCCCGCCATATCTTAAGAGCGAAAGAAGTTCTGCATCACTATGGAAATTTGCGAGTTTCATAGTTCTGGGACCAAAAAAGCCGTCATATCTTGGTAAGGGTAGATGGTAGAGAAGCAAATTTCACATTCTGCATCACCGACGCGAATAACATATAATCTGCGAGGTTCTCAATTCTGCGTCTAAATTGTCAAAATTCGTTAAATTCAAACCGCCATATCTTGGAAGTGACAAGAGGTAGAAAGAAGCAAATACCACACTCGGCATTACCGACCCGAATAACATATAATCTGCAAGTTTCTCAATTCTGCGTCTAAAAATTGAAAACTCGACAAAATTCGAATCCCCATATCTGAGGAGGTGCGTTTCAAAAAGGTACATGTCCAACTAAAGCAGTTTTCAGCAATATGCAAGAAACCTCTACAGAAATTGTATGATTACATAACCTTATTCTTAAGGTTATACCAAATTGTAAAATAGAAATAAAGTATATTTACATAGACGGTTCAAAAGTATTACGAATTTACTTACAATTATTTCAATGTTAAATACGGACATGTTTCCTTCTGCTTGAACAACATGGACGTATACCTTTTTGCTCGAACAGAAGGGGACATATACTTTATTACTGAAACCAAAAGTTAACTAATGGATCTAACCTAAACTCATTTAACCAAACCTAGTTGCAAGTCACTTAAAACTTAATTGGTTAGATAAGTTTTAATGAAAGAGATCTATTAGAAAATTGTTTTTCTTTTGTGGAGCAGAAAGAGAGTTGGCAGACTGCCTAAACTTATTGTTAAAAATACATTTATCTAGTTTACAAAACATTGTTGTGAAACATTTTTGGTTTGTATAGTAGTACCTACTAGACACAGAGTTCCTCCGCAATGTGTTCATATGTGAAGTCCACAGTCATGATCCTCTAAACACTCACACGTAATATTTTCATCATCTTCAGCCTCTTCATTTGTTTTCACTCCGTTCCGTAGGATATTCTTGTAAAGGAAAACTACTCATCATCTTCCCAGTCGTTACCGTACAGTTTGGACAAAAGTGATTCAATGTCTTTTTTCTTTGTCATTGTTAATGGATGTTCTAGGAAAAGCTCCTGCAAAGGTTCTCTAAAAAGCTCGAAGAAGGCCACCTACGTTCGATAAGTTTTATGGGTTTCTCATTTTCAAACTCAAACCTGCAATGTTCCAGTGCCTTCACTTTTACCACTCTCGTTGTCCGGTTTGTTTTTCATTCGTTCATCTTCCTTTGTGATGATTATTCTGTGTTTATGTCTAATCGCATCAACATTTTTAAATTGCTGGGACAAGGATTTACTGTTTGAGGATGCCAATCAATACCCAGTTTTCGGACCTCTCCAACAGCTTCATATTCTTGGTAATATTCTTCTTTGTTTTTTATCTGTTTCTGTCTCAGCCTCTTTTCCACTCGCCCGAAAACGCGGTCTGCGGACAAGAACTATCCCCCCTTACGGGGAACGTTAACACTATTTCTGTTACACCAGTATTTGCAGTACCAAAATAGTACATAAGGGTGTGAACAACAATATTGTTTTTGTTTTGGGCTCCGCACCCATCACAGAAAAAGCATAACCGCTTTACTGATGAAAGATTTGCTGCTTGCAAGTAGTGGAGAATGGCGGAAGAAACCTCTGCTGCTCCTCGACCAGCCTGGTCTTCAGTTTATGTATAAAACAGGATTTACTAATAATACATCAATAACACATAGTGCATAAAAAACCAATTGCCGTAAATAAAATGCTTCTTGAATCGGAGCCTTTGGTAACGGCTGTACCTGTTGTAGATCAAAGAAGGGTACTACTTGATTTTCACGTTGTTCTTTCAGTAGCTCAGAAAAGGCTTAGCCCGCTTCTTATGCAGTACTTTCTGTAGCTTTATCTCATGCATCTGGGCAACGTTTATTTCCAGAGAAGCTCTAATTTTCTTCATCTGTATATCTAGTCTATTGCATAAACAGCAAATATCTGTTGCAGGTGACTGGAACGCAATATTAAATTAAAATAATCTGAGGAACATTGTCTTCTGAGTTAATATACACTTAGTACAGTTTGTTTATGTTCCATTCACTGTCTAAGTAAATATGTTTATACTTCTTTCTATTGTAGTATCTCTCACGACCTCGTAGCTGTTTGATGAACTCACGTACAGCGTTTTTCTTGGCGATGGATTTTTTACTTTCTCTGTCCCCTCCAGGATTTACTTCTAGGCTTTTCCCCTCAAATATCTTATCTGCTATATTCTAAAACCTTTTGCGTTTCGTGCGTGTTACGTGTATGAACAACTTCTTACAAATTGGAATCATTCTGTTATCAGTGTTCCTTAGAGTGTAGTTTACATTGTACTTATGAGTTTCTGCTTTAACAGACCCAGTCCTTGGTCTATACCTTTTTATATTCGTTAGATGCATCATTAATGCAATTTTAGTGTCTTGAAAAAATTTATCCGTTTTTTTTTAAAAACTTTCCAATCTTTAATACATCGTTTGGACGTACCTTAATACATTTTAGTCGCTTATTACTATGAGTACATGGGATAAAAGAATTCGAGCCCCTTGATGCACTGTGTAGTTTTATCTTCTTTTGCTGTCTCGAAGTCATGTCTGTTTTTTTGCGACTCCCACATTTAACTTTCCTACAGTCACATATTCATCGTCTTCCGTTACAGGCTAATGTGCGAATAATATAAAGTAAATATCGCATTACTTACTTCAGAATACAGCAGACTACTATTCACAAGCATCGTCACCTCACACACAACAGCATGGAAACTGATGTTGCATTGTGGGAGAGTCACGTGTCAGCTAACCTACCTTGCTATTAGCTCGTTGGACATGTACCTCTATGCTTCAAATTCACTGATGGACGTGAACCGTTCTGCTCCAAATTGCAATCTTGCAGTAGCTAAAATATACGGACAGGTATTTTTACGTTTTTATTCGATAGGTATGAAGACAGATAAAAATATTCAACTGGAATCTCAATTTCGAATTTTTGGTGACATGTACCATTTCGAATGGCACCTCCTATTTTTTATTCTTGGAAGCAGTAATGGGTAGAGCGAAGTTGTTTTCACATTGTTAAAACACTTTATTTTTATATGGGCCAGTCTAGTAACTTCGGACTTTGGCACGTCACGATTCGTCTTTAGCTGTTAAGTGTTAAACTCCAAATCCATGCCCCTGCCGGAACTCGAACATGGGACCTTCGAGCCTATGACCTAATGCCGCAGACCGCTCGGCCACCTAGCCGGCTGTTTTCAAATTCAGCATTGCCGTGAACAAGATAACATAATTTCAAGTTTTCATAGTTCTGGCGCCAAAATAGCAAAATTCGAAAATTCGAACCATCATATCTTGTAAACGGCAACAGCTAGAAACATGCTGTTTTCATATTTCACAGTCCCGTGACTAAAATAAATTGCATTATAAGTTTCATAATTCTACGACCATTTGAGGTAAAGTTGGGAAACTGACTTCAGATTTCATATTAGCACACCAAAATACATATCACTGTCAAAACAGAATCTCAATATGTTTCGTCGTTTACGATCTATACACGGTTAAATATTTGACCTTTCACCTCGCTGTTAACATATACTATTCGATGCCCTCATACCAAATGTGAAAAGCAAATCTCAATATGTTTCTCCGTTTACGAGGTATACATGTTTAAATATTTGACCTTTGACCTTAGTACCATCTTATTGACTTGGGCACAGGTAGTATCAAAACTCTCCTATTGGCTAGTTTTCACCTTCTGATGACCATTGATTGTAGGCTGTGGGTTAGGTATAAAAACTGACTTCAGATTTATGTTGTAATCTCTGCTAGGTTAAGTAGCATAGATTCCTGTTTATCTGGTCTAAAATGTGTTCGTAGCCATAGTTGTTATCTCTGCTATGTTAACTGAGGCTTCATACCCTCTGCTATCGTTCATTGGTATTAAGGCTAGGTAATCTATGTTATGTTAAATAGTGCTTTTTTTAGTGTTCAAAAAAAGCATCGTACCCTGTTATAGTTTTATGGAATGTCTTCTTTCGTGCCTTGGTATACTATGTTAGGTTAAATCCTGTGTAATCTCTGCTATGGTAAAAATTGACTGGAAAGGGTTCGTAGCCGCACATCGTTCACTAGTGCTAAAATCTTTGCTATGTTAAGTAATGTTGAAAATGAGCATCCTACCTTTTCATAGGTTTATAGAATCTCTGCTATCGTGCGTTGCTGTACTATGCTAGGTTAAATATTGTGTAATCTCTGCTATGTTAAATAGGGTCTCGAAAGGGTTCGTAGCTGCATATTGTTCACTAGTGTACTATGTGGTGTTAAATAACGTAATTTGCATATATTCCTATATTTCTATGTAAACTGTGCTGTGTTAAATAGGGCTGGGAAGGGTTCATAACCTTTTATGCTATCGTGTACTATGTTAGGTTAAATCCTGTGTAATCTCTGTTATATTAAATAGAGACTGGAAAGGGTTCGTAGCCTTTTATAAAATATAACTACAAAATGCGACTCCGCGTATCGTATAGCACTGGAATGTAGGTTAGCTAGAGTACGTTCTTCGGCACATTTTAAAATGGTCTATGTTCTTCAGCAACCACAAGAAATGCGATACGGCTGCTGGAAAATTGACTCCTTGCTATACGTTATGGCCTACTATGATCTCTTATGCCATGTTATGTAGGTTATCCAGAGTACGTTCTTCAGGGGAGTTTGTAGTCTTTTACAAATCAAATAACCACAACAAATGCGACACGGCGGCTCGGAAAATAGACTCCTGGCTATAGGGTATAGCCTAATATGACCTAATATGTCATGTTATGTAGGTTAGGTGTGGTACGTTCTTCAGGGTTTTATAATATACCCCGTAGTCTTTTAAGAAATAGATTAAATTCAGATTACCGAAAAATAGCCTCCAAGCTGCGCCACTCTACTCATGTGTATATGTATGTGTGTGTGCGACGTAAAAAGGAAAAATCAAATGCTTCCTCTAGTTGCAGTACACAAGCCTAATTCCTCGTCTGATACGTTACACATATGTGTGTCTGGTGTTAAAAGTAAAAAATCAAATTTGTCTGAGTCTTTCTTCTCTTCATTTCGTAAATTTTAAAAATAGTTTGACGCGATTAAATTTAAACTACTTCTTCTAAAGCCTGCTATTAATTTACACGTTTAAACGAAACATGCAGAGCAGCAGAAGTGTCTGCTATTACTCCGAGTAAATTTAGCGGAAGCTCAGTGATCAAAATGTGATGAATTGAATCCGTCTGTGCTTACGTAACATTGCTGTGTTGAAGGAAAACTTGTAAATCTATTGTTGTGTGCACCAAAACAAAAGAGCGGCTGGCTATTTATCTACTGCTTTCTCAAATATATCTTTTTTCCTACTCTAAAAAGTAATGGAAGGAGCTTTTTTAAAATCACTTTTATATTTTTCTTCATGTTTCTTTCTATTGAGAACAAAACATAAATTTGTATAACAAGCATTAATTGTGTTTAATAATTTAGTAATATTGGAATATTTTTGTAAACTGGCCACTTAATTTTCAAACACTTTTATTCAAACCGGAAGACATTTACATGTTTATCATCTTACTAATTTTCAAGAGATGAGCTAACATGCAAATAGCCCTATACCGTGAAATGTCTGATGAAGAAGTCCCTAAGCGTGCAATTTTTAGGAATCAACTCGGCATTCGCCTGACGAACCTGAAGAAATTCATTAAATCCTAAGTCGGTATGACCGAATATTAGCAAATTTCATGATATTGAACACTGGGAAAGGGACATAGGGCCTATTTAGAGTGTGGGTCCAATCTCCCCCTAGAAATTCCAGTTTATATCTAAAGTTTGTACCGATAGGGCTACGTCAATTAGTAGAGTATTCGCTTTGTATTCGAATGGTCCTGAGTTCGTACCTAGCGGCCGACCATCCTGTATGAAGTTCTTTCTAGGGTTTTTCCTCAGTCATACCAGGCAAATGGGATGGCAAATTCAATATTGGCCCTGGCCGACACCTTCCCAAATCCTTGCCTCTCCTGTATCCTGGACGGAGCCTTAGATGCCTGAAGACCACAAATAAAATTAAATTAAAATTCGGTTACAAATTAATATAAAGAAAACGACTTAATTTGATCTACTTGGTAATTCTGACTCTCGCCACATATAGACCCTGGCGACCTGAGATATGAAATAGAAACTGCCCAGCAATATATACATCCAGTCAAACCAAAATATGTACATCCAGGGAGAGTATAAAAAAGGATAGGGTTAAAATTTGCCCCAAAGGATATACCACTTAGGCAACACACAGCCAAAATTGATAAAAAATTACTACTTGCTATATAGTCCCAACAAATTGATAGAAAGTGACAATACTCCAAACAAAAAAATAGCTATTTAAAGAAATAAACAATAAATGATGTGGTTTACGTTGCTGCTTACTACGGGTACTCAAACATAATAAGTGCGTAGAAAATTAACAAGGCACCGAAAGAAGCCCAAAGTAAAAATAAAACAAATTCATTACTTAGAAAAAATAAAATAAAAGCTACAACTATTCTCAACAGAACAAGCACAAATATCAAATGATCCAACTAAATATATTACTCGGAGGAATAATCCCCAGTAGCACGTGCAAATTGGCCGCTCACGGGATACATATCACCCCACATCGTTAATGTGGACGGGAAAGCGGCCCGTTTGAGTCCACGTCGATCGATGTGGGATCGACATTGATTATCTTTATCACTAATTTATCAATTTTCTAAAACAAATTTTTTAATACGCTCACATTCCTTTTTAATGGATTTTAGAGATAAGAGATCTTATATTCTATTAGTAGCCTTTCACGATAGGTATTTGCACTTAACACCACTTAGCTTTTAGATAATGGTGACATAACAGTTATTATTATTATAAAACCACTTAATTTAGAGTGCTCTTAAAAGAATGTACGGATAAGAGCTTTCATTAGTCTAATAATATAGGTAAAAGCACTTAACTCGTTAGATAATGGTAAAATATTACTATTTTAAAATCACTTAATTTAGAATGCTCTTAAAAGAATGTAAGGATAAGAGCTTCCATTAGCCTAATAATATGTGTAAAAGCACTTAACACACCACTTACCTCGTTAGATAATTGTGAGATAACAGTTATTATTACTTTAAACCACTTAGCTGAGATAATAACTAGTACAGTCTTAAAAACATTAGATGGATAGAGTCCTTTTAGGCTTATCTTATGACAGCAGCTTTTAGTGCATCATGGTGAAAGGTGTATTTACTGGAGTGATGTCCATTTGCGCTTTCAATATAGGTAACATCACTTAACACAACTTAACGCGTTAGATAATGGTGAGATATCAGTTATTACTATGAAACGGAACCGTGTCTCGATAAAAAGTTGAATGTAGGTCTTTTTTGGTATATCAATATGAATGCATCAGAACAGATATCTTTTTGTAAGAGAACGGACGCCAGGACATTGTTGAAAGTGTGTCATTGGAATGAGAAAATAGTATATATTTTAGTAACTCGTTGTTATTTGTTCATTGATTTTCATGTTCGAACGAAGTGAATTTGAACTGCAGACCAACTAATATTTTGAAGGAATTCGCAGCTTAGTATTAACTGTAAAATATAGTTTTAGTAACTCGTTACTAATTAGGAGAGAGATCAAAGTATTGTTTTAAAGAAAATGAATATATTGGAAAATACACGGTAATCAAAGTGCGTACAGAGAAAAGTGTAATTCAGCTCCACCTGTACACAATTTTGCAAACTAAATAAAAACCGCTGCACAGAGCTGACATCTATTGGAATCGTAAATAAAAAAATTGAATGGAATCGAACGTAATTGTGTGTTTCTTTACCTGCTGGCATTGAAATATTGCGGGTAAGGTCTTTTGATCGTGCTTATTACTGTCTGCTATTCGATAAAAAAGACAGGACCTACAGTTTATTCCGAATTGAGAAGCAGCTAAACCGTGTAAAACTTCACCACCGCTGAAACATATTACTAAATCATTGATTTTAAATGACGTAAAAATAGTCAATAAAAGGTCTTTGCGTGGAATCCCTGCAGAGTATGGATGCTTAATCGTGGTGGTTATTTATTATTAGACTCGAAACGAGCCATGCATAATGAGGATTACAGGTATAATTTTTAATTTTGTTGAAAACAAAAAAGTCTTGAACAGGTGAGATCCGTGGTTTTATTTTTTTTTGGTCAGGTTGGCTCTACGTGGAAATCAATAGATTTTTAAAGGGAAGGCCTCATGCAGTTAAACATTGAATATGGCTGTGCATCGTCCAAGTGCAAATGTGATCATTGGGACATTTTTACAAGCAAGCTCGCCGTGAATATTTGTTCGTACCAGCAGGTTTGATATAGTAATGTAAGGTAATGCAATTTATTATCCAAGGAATTTGTAAAGTAACCGTTAAACATGGACCTTGCACAGTGATTCTGTCAGATTCATCAGGGTGACGGGTTCGAGTCCCGGCTTTTTTAACGATTTTTGTAAAGCCATATGCACCTACAGTTAAACATGGACCTTACACATTGATTTGTCAGTCTTGCCAGGCGGTCAGGGTTTTGAATTGTACCTTTTTAAGGATTTTTAAAAGCCAACGGACCTGCACTGAATTTACGAATAACCGTGGAAAACTTTGCCTTTACCTCCTTAAAAGAAAATTATGATGGAATTACGAACTCCAAATAACAGGTACGAGTGCAATACTTGGCCTTACTATCGGATTTTTAAAGTAACAGGGTATGAACGTCGCCGTTAAAAGACAGACGAAATTTTTTAACATGTCAGCTCAGTGTGGGAATCAATAAATAATATACTTTGGTTATACGGGAAAGGCCCTATTCAGGGCTGAATATGGCTGTGAATTATATATATATATATAACTATGTGTTTTTCCCGAGATTTATTACCGAATAACGTAAACTGTAGACGGGTGTCACTGGTATTAAGTGGATAGAGGAAATAAAATACGCAACAAGAAAAAAAAGTCAATCAGTAGTAGACTCGCATTAGATATAGATCACGTTGGAATGATGGGACTTATAATGTAAGCTGAGCTCTGAGCTAATACTGACTACATTAAATATATAGAACCCCAGACCCAGAATGTAGTTACTTTTCACTTACACATAGTATATAGAGATAAAATAAGAATTGGGATTATTACATGTACGAAATGGAATAAAGCTAATGAAAATGATACACAATTAGTCAATTGGGAGAATCAAACTTGGTATTCTCCCCATTGGAAGATAATATTTTATCTATAGTTACGTTGTTTAAATGGGTTTGTAAACTTTATTAAAGTGCGGGATTCATATGTCGTTTGGTTTAGACGGCTCTTGAACCAATGCGGTCAATGTACACTGAGATTCAGTAAAGATGATTATGAAAAAACACTGCCTATGTGCAAAGTTTGGAACGTATAACATTTCTTGATGGTTATCAGAGTGTACCTCCAACGGATTTGAACTTGGAAATTTGTACATCGTAAACAAAAGTGATAGCTAATGTGACAGCTGATGGCACAGTCTAGTTACCTTTCACACTTGCTGTAAGGACATATGTATGAATCGTGTAATATTGATTATGCGTGTCAAATAATGTAAACTCGTATTTTGCTGCTTCTATGATGAAAAGGCCAAATCATTAAGATCATTTATACACTGCCCGAAGAAGGCAGTGTAATTTTGGAGGTCCTATTCAGAACTGCCAATGACTTCCTTAATATGATTTTAGTATACACGTATCTTAGTGCTTTTTAAGATGAAACTGACTTCAATAGCTTAGAAGGATCGCCATTTTGTTTTTAGCTGACCCTCCCGTTTTTTAAACTTGTAATGACAATCATCTAAGACTCAGCCATAGATAGGGAAGGAAAATGGGGAAGGATACGGGAAGGATGCGGGGAGGTGGTGTTCTGGGCATAAGTTATAGGTACGATTTTGGGATTTGCCCCGTGTGACAGAAAAATCCCTGGTAACTAAAATATTCTGGCTCTGGGAATGAACCGGTGACGTTTGGAATGTGAAGCCAACGCTCTACTATAATGACTTTCTTAAGATGAAACCGACATCAATAGCGTAGAAAAATCACCATTTTGATTTAAGCTGACCCTCCCATTTTTTTTACTTTTAATGACAATCATCGAAGACTCATTCTGGGATAGGGTAGGAAATGGGGAAGGCTGCAAGAAGGTGTCGACCATGGCATAAGTTATAGGTACGATCCTGGAATTTGCCCCGTGTGACCGAGAAAAATGCTTGGTAATCCAAATAGTCGGCCTCTGTAATTGAACCGAGAACATTTGAAATGTTAAGCCAACGCTCTACTATAATGACTTTCATAAGATGAAACAGACATTAATAGCTTAGAATAATCGCCATTTTGTTTTTAGCTTACCCTCCCGTTATTTTGACTTGTAATGACAACATCGAAGACTCAGGTTGGGATAGGGTTGGAAACTGGGGAAGGATGCGAGAAGGTGTCAGCCAGGGCATAAGTTA
>JAGDQP010069550.1:0-10871 GCA_022664845.1 Lepisma saccharinum
AGGTGATTGATGCATACCATGCCAGAAAAACTGCTTGTCTTTTGCGGCAAACCATTCGTCGAGCCATTTTCCAACGTCTTCGAAATTGCTGAAGTGCTGCTCTGCGAGCGCGTGCCCCATTGATGCGAAGAGGTGATAGTCAGATGGCGCCAGGTCTGGGGAGTACGGTGGGTGCGGAAGGATGTCCCATCCAAGCGATTTCAAAGTGTCTTTCACTGGTTTTGCTGTGTGAGACGGCGCATTGTCGTGTAACACTATCACTATGCCATGTCTTCGGGCCCATTCCGGTCGTCTTTCGATCAATGCGTTATTTAAATTAATCATTTGTTGGTGATAGCGTTGTGCATTAACGGTTTCGCCGGGCTTCAAGAGTTCATAATACACAATACCGCTCTGGTGCCACAAGACACAAAGCATGGTCTTCTTGTCGAAGCGATTTGGCCTTGTTTTTCAAGGACCGGCTTCGCCAGGTGAAAGCCATGATATTTTCCGCTTCGGGTTTTCAAAATAAATCCATTTTTCGACACCCGTCACAATTCGATACAAAAAGGATTTTCTTTCGTTGCGTTGAAGCAGTATTTCACACGTTACTTTACGATTTTCCATTTGACGTTCATTCAAATCGTGTGGGACCCATTTACCCAGTTTATTGATCTTCCCCATTGCTCGTAAACGTCTGCTGATTGTTTCCTGTGACACATTTAATGCTTTTGCCAATTGCAGTTGAGTTTGAGTTGGGTCATCCTCCAATAACACCTGCAATTGCTCGTTTTCGCACTTTTGTGGTCTACCAGACGGCGCACTGTCTTTCACATTGAAATCACCATTTTTAAATTGTCGAAACCATGTATCACATGTTCTAATCGATGGAGCGTGTTCACCATATGTTTCTACCAGCACACGATGACTTTCAACAGCCTTTTTCTTTTGATTAAATAAGAAAAGCCATACGTGCCGCAAATGTTCTTTTTCAGGCACAAACTTCGACATGATCACTGAACGATAAAACAAAGACGCTAGTGTTTGGCGGACTCAACTTGTGTGTGTTTGTAGTTTAATATCAGACGAATAAAATGACGTATGTGTCAAATGAATACGCTGCGTACTTTTTGCTGGCGCCATCTCTTAGGTAAACCGGAAACTACTTATGCATACACCTGGTAAGCGTTAGGACACTGAGTACGTATAGTGTAGAAATACCTATAGCTATACAGAGTACCTGCGAAATAATAGTGTAAACTTTGAGGGGGTGATTATTTACGTGAAAACAACTTTTTTTTTTTAAGAAATTCAAAATTATGTATAGTTTCGGGGCTACGGTGCGCTGAAGGTCACGGCGTTGTCGTGACAAATGACGTCATAGCTCGATACATAATGACGTAAGCTGTGTCGGCGTAGGAAACCACACTCAAAGTAGTACCCCTATACATCTATTTAAGCAATGTTTTTGATTGAGAACGTGGCACATAAACAGGTTTCGCTACCTAAGAATTTAATTGCCAAGAAAATTAAATGGTTTAACTTTGAACGCCTGTAGCTCCGAAATTAAGCAGATTTCGGAATTTCTTCAAATGAACCTTTTTTTTTGTTTGATGTAACGAATCACCTCCCGAAATTTGGACCATTATTTCAGGGACACCCTCACTACATGCTGACATTCTTGTCTGCGACAATAATCATAGAACTTGTGTCACTTACTTCCCTTTACTGCGTAGAAGCGTCGTAAACAAATTCCATACACAAAAGCAATGTGGATAGGAATGGCTTTAGCTTCCAACACCGTGTAAGCAGGCACATGGATGACGCAGGAAGATGAAAAGAATGTGTTCCATTGGAAAGATCTATATTCAACGGCGCATATTTCTTAAAATGCTTGCCACATTTGTTGGTCATTTAAGCGAGCACACTGACAGTGACTGATGGCTTGAGTGAAATGATATATTGATACATGATGTGGATCTCTCTCCGCTTATGGGAGATATGAAAGGGAAGATGGATCTGTCTCTTTACCTCAATCTTCTTCTCTCTGTATGTGAGTGCGTGTGTGTGCGTACAGAAAAAAGAGGAGAGATTGAATGGGATATTAGTAATTTGTTCTTCAAGATGGATTACCATATGCAATCTTGAATGTGTCACAGTTTAGAGAATGAATTTAACTTCCGAAAGGTTTCTGGTAGTCATTTACGATATGTGGTAGGCACCTGCTTATTCAGACACAAAGCTACTTTTTATAATTTCTATTAATAACAGATGGCAATAATCAAGAATTAATAAAGACACTCCATTGTTCATTATGCATGCACTGTAAGCGCGTAGTCTCAATATGAAATAACTATACGAAAATTTGTGATATAGTACACTTTAAGGCTGAATCCAAGTAGATTTTCCCGCCTTTTTTGTTTTACGTCAGTTATTAAAATTTGAGTGTAATTGGACAGAAAATAACTGTCACAAACTATAGCTTGTTTCGTATATCAATAACTAATACAATTAGGTTTAAAGAAATGTTATCAGAAACTTCAAAACTATGCCAATACAGTTTTGGGTCTTGGGACTGTTTCAAAACTGTACTGGCATAGTTTTGAAGTTTCTGATAACATTTCTTTAAACCTAATTGTATTAGTTATTGATATACGAAACAAGCTATAGTTTGTGACAGTTATTTTCTGTCCAATTACACTCAAATTTTAATAACTGACGTAAAACAATAAAGGCGGGAAAAACTACTTGGATTCAGCCTTAAAACACTTTATTTTGTACGGACAATTCTAGTAACTCTCGACTTCTCCCCGTCACGATTATCCGTCACATTCTAGTTAAAATCCACAATCACAAACATCCATGCCGGGATTCAAACCCGAGACCTTCGAGTCGCTGGCTTAGCGCCCTAACTCTACACTTGTACACAACTGTCTTCGTTCCACTTGTCAATCATTATACCAGACCAAAGGCGTTCCCTGTGTTGCCAAGTTTCCATCATTTCCTTTCACTTTTGACACGTTGCTGATTTTGACGGAGAACCAATAAAAATAATTAATTTTAAAGAGTTTGCTTTTATCGAATTAAAATCGATGTTACATAATAATTGATGACAGAAATGGCTTGTTTAAACCAGAAGGAATATTAATGTTTCGGCAGGAAAATAATTTTTGCTTTATTTTCTTACAGCTATTGGAATTTTTTGCAAGAACGTGGTTGATTTTTTTAGTAGTGCAAACACTCCAGTCATGGTAACAGTAAGTTATCACAAAATAGTCTGTACTCTCACGATAGAGAGCACATCAATCAGGTGTAAGATTTTTTTTTTATACCATGCAGCAAATGCTCTCAGCTAAAATCGCTGTTATGCTAGATTTAGCACCAAGTAGGGAATAAATAATTCCCATTAACCAAATTAATTAATAACTGATAGTTAGTGGGGATTATATATTTTTACCTTTTGTGATTTAAAAAAAAAATTAATTGAAAATAAATTCGGTTTCCTGTAATTACTTTATTTAAAGGTATTGCCTATGCCTTTCCGTTTCGATATTCCGGACTGTGGTGCGGAAAATCTGGTCATCTTAATACATCTTAAATAAAACAATCACCTTTACACCAAGTATTGACACCAAAACATAACGATTATCAAGTTATGCAACATGGCTAACAGTAAATCGAGGATGAAATATTAATACTTCGTATCAACCATTTTGATCACATGAAGTTAAATTTAATTACTGAAAGAAAAATCCGCCATCTTTTCTTTCCTTTCAATAATTAGATACGGGCTCCGCAGTCTAGTGGTTAGAGCGTTGGACTTACGTCCGCGTGATCCCAGGTTCAATTCTCGGCTGAAGTCCCACTTTTCGGGTTCCACCCAGCGTCATGAGGCAAATTGGGGAGTCATGTGATTGAAGACGTGATAGCCACACTCGGTAAGCCCCTGATACGCCTGTTCGTGGTTAGGTACGCCCAATGCTGACCACACAGCCGTTACTCAGGTGGACCTAGTTGCACCAAATACGGACAGATGGCGTTGGGGCAGGCTCAGGGTCTATCGGCCTGTTACGCCAGTGGTTGTTGTTGTAATAATTAGATAACAAGTTAACGCTACGAAAATTGTAGATATGTGATATCAATGTTTCACAATTGAAATATGCTTAACTACTTGTCTTTGAAAGTTAAAATAAACAGAAAAATTTCCTGTCGTACATCGGACAACGTTCGTGTACAAAAATGCTACAGAAAATTTAGCGGTACTCAGTAACATTTCTTTTCAAGATATATTTTGTACGCAATACCTGCTATCTTGTGTACTTATTTATGATAGACATACCATGGTTACGGGTTAATAGATGAACTATTTCTAATCATTCACAGCTCTAACTACGGGAGGATTATAAAGGTGCGTTTGCCGTTGCCGATCATAGTGCCTGACGTTTTTTTTTTCTAGTTTCTTTCAGTCACATCAGGCAAATGCTGGGATGATATCTTTAATGAGGCAACGGCAGACTCCTTCCAAAATCTTTGTCCTTGTTGTTATTGTACAATGTATTCAGTGTAAAATGGCCGAAATTGTGTTGTATCTGCAGATTGTTCCTTTAAGCATCTAAGGCTCAGGACTCTGGAGATTGTTAAATAAATAAATAAACAAACATCCATGAAAAGATTATTGTCACATAAATGGTAGCAGCCGAATGATTCAATAAGACCGTCTGGAGCAACATATAGACCTACACAAAAAATCTTTAACGATGTTGTGAAGAACCTGTCGGAACGAAAGAAATCTTTTTGAAGACGTTTGCTCTCCGTTGGCTGTCTAGCCTAGGGTATAAAAGCGTTGGATCACTGACTGGGAGGAAGCATATTCAATTCCGACCGACGTCAAGTTTCTCTAAGAGCATTACTTTTCTTTTCTTAGTAGGTCTACTTATAAATAAATATTGTCTTATGCTTCTTTATATTTTTTTCGAATTTTATTGTGTTGTTTTCACGTCCGAAAGATGAAAAATGAATCTGAATAAACGAAAATTCGTCTTAAAAAAAAAAAATGAATTCCAATCGAAAGGGGCTACCATAGACCCCTTCTTTGTTTCGAGCGGAAACTTTTCATCTTTTCTCCGATGGAAATCCGCTCTAAAAGAGTTGTCCCTCTTTCCGCTTTTGTAAGATGAAAAATTCCGCTCAAGTCGAGCAGAATTCCGCTCTTCCGAAATTAGTGTGTATAAACTGAAAACAATGTACTTTTAAAACGTAAAATAACGCAACGAGACCCTGGCAAGAAGATGAAGACAACCATGTTAGTTCCATACTAATATACCATCCTAATAGAAATATAATTGTTAGTTTAGAACAAGGAGAGGTAAGACAAAAGGGGCTTCATCGGTCGCTGACATCTGTCCTCCTTTATGTGTGTATGTGACGGTCCCTTTCAGTCGCAATGACTTGCTGAGTTACATATGTCATCAAGAATGTATATGTGTGTGTAAGTTGCTCTAGAGTTGAAGTGCTTGAAACCCAAGATCAAAGGAAAATGTCCCGCTCTTTTTAAATAACAAACCGGGAAAAGAAATTAGGACATCAAAGATATAAAAAAAAACAATCCACTAAACGGACTGAAACCACACCCACGAAGAAATATATACACTATAAACATTGTTGCTCTGTTTTCTGGAAGGTTTTTTATATTTACATCACATATGACGTAACTACTCATTCAAAACGTAATTTATTGAAATAGAAATATGTTTAAACATATTTCGGCGAAATCCAAGTAAATACGAAAAAGGACAAATGCCCTTAATTTAAAAAAATCTCACTTCAGTAATTTTAGTCATCCATAAATTATTTTAAAAAGATATATACAAAAACGAAACTTTGTACTATAAAACCATATCCAAAGAACGTTTTCCGGTTTCTAAGTTCACAAAATGAAACAAAGGAATCTACTGCTTTGTCGAGTAACATAATTTCTTGTCTTTATGGAAGCAACAGAATTCAAACCAAGTTGACTACTGGGTTGCTACTCAGAATTTGCATTTTGAATTAATTTTATGGTCTTTTGGCATCTTTATCTCAGGTCGGGATAGGTTAGGTTAGAGGATGAAGTAGGTATTTGTCAGGGCCTTACTTACGGTACCATTTCGACATTCGCCTAGTGAAACTAAGGGTGGAAAACCTCAGTCGAACCCTATGCCCGACCATCCTTACTGACGTTTTCCAGAGTTTTCCCCTCAGTTTCACCAGACGAATGCCGGGATGGTACCTTAAGGAAGGCTATGTTTCATGCCTTCCGCATCTAAATCCATCCTAACCTGAGCGAAAGAGGCCACAAGGCCTTATTACGTGAGTTCAGTTCAATCGAAAGTAACTTAACTTTCTTCCAAACCTTTCATTCACTTACTCCCTTACACTAAAACTCTTACAAGAAAAACAGCACGTACAATTAGTAACTTCCAGCGATCAAATAGTACTAAAGAAAAATCTAAGAAGATTTATTAGAAGCAGTAAAAAGTTAATAGGTTTCTAACAATCCTCCTAACATTCCGCTTGATTATATATAAAAATCAATGAACATAATACGTTACTTGAAGCTAAGCAAGAAAGGAGAAAAAGAAAGAAAATTCGCAGCGAAAGAAGCAGCAAATGAAATTAGATCTAAAGACAAATGAACACCAAGTTTAAGTTGAAATAAAGGCGAGGTTACCAAGACAATTAACTCTACTGTTTCTTTTGTAATGGATGATTGTGGTGGAGAGAGTGGGATCTGCTGGAATTCAATTTATATCAATCTTCAATGGTCCTTTCTCTCACTCAGACAGATATAAAAAGAAAAGACAAGAAAGAAGGTTCTAAGTAGTTCTCATTTTACGTCGATTCGCCGACCGTCGTCGTCAAGACAAACAGCGTTATAAAAGAACCGTCAAAATAAATTCCAAAAGAAACCAATTGTTCTTTTGTTTTAATTGGCACATGTCTATCTTCATATAAGAAAGGCGTTCATTTCTATTAAGAACACAAATAATAATAATAATAAAAAAACTATAATTGTGGAGGGAGTACGCAATGAAGTAAAAACGCACTAAAGGAAGCCAATTAATACTTTGACAAATATTACAAGGATATTGTAATTGATATACGTTTCTTATTATAAGCATAATGAAGCAGATTTTATGGGGAAATACTCTTACGGTAATTACATACTATACATGTGTACACGTCTGTACAAAAGACCAAAAGACTTAAACACGTAAAAAAAAGTGTCCTTGCATAAAGAAAACGTGTCCTTTCTGTATTGAGCATGGCGTTTACGTTAAAAGATCGGATGTGAGGGAATCTAAGTTATTATGGCTCTGGTAACACTGTCGCAATTTATGTATAGTAAGAATCGAAACTGTTTTCGTAAAACAAATAAAACTGGTAATACAAGAAAAGTTTGAAATTCGGTTTTCACCTATTCAAAAAACACATGTTTTGGAATCTTGTTTAAAATTTTGTTATTTTGATGTTTTAAAAACTCAAAGAAGTTTATAATATATTCAAATAGAAATGCATTTACGCAAAACGTCTAAAGAAAATATAAGTAGTAACAAACTAAAACCGAAATTTGATAGAAATTCAAAACCAAGGATTTTGAACGAAAACCTAGTTTAATATTTAATTTTTAAGAGTTCTGAACAAAAATGGCTAATTAATGAAAAAACAACAATTGAAAAATACTTATTATGATAAATAACATTCAGCCATTTCCTATGTATACTGCTGAATGAATGCCTCCGCCATTTTCTTTGTAAATTTCACTCGGTAGCTGTCCTCATCGGTTTACCTCCTGAAAAACGCTTGATCTCACCCATTCATCTTTCATTTGGTCGTCCTCTCGGTCGTTTCTTGTATAACATTTGCTGTCCATCTTCCACTATGTTCGTGAAGCAAGTGACTGGCCCATCTCTATCTCATCTTCTTCCAAGCCTTGATGTGTCCCCGGTGAGTGAGTAGTAGCGCTGGCTACCTTGTAATCAAAGGATCCCGGGTTCAATTCGCGGTGGAGACACAAGTGGTGCGGAGCCCACGTTAAACTGTAGGTCCCGTCCTTAGTAGCTTACCAGCTCGTTTAGGACGTTAACAACAATTAAATCAATCCAAGTCTTGATTGCATATTTTGCCTTTCTTTAAGATCGAATAATTAATTTGTCTTCCTGTCCTCCTAGTTCTTTCTAGCATGCATCTCTTAATTGCTATTTATGCTACTCTTAATCTTTGTGTCATTTGAACACTCGATGCTCACATTACACATCCAGACAACATCACAAGCAAAACACACTGAATATACACTTTATGCGTGAGAGACGCTAGCAACTTGCTTTTTAAAAATAAAATTAAGTTCCAAAAAAGTTCCATGTCATTTTACATTTCTATTATTTTCTCAATGGAGGAGGGGGCGGGGGGGGGGGGTAAAGTGTACATGCGACGACTAATAAACCAGATCCGAAAAGAAGTTTCATACAGCTCGCTTCCAGTCCAATACCAGTTTGCCTTTGACATTCCGTTCCTTGGATGAACAAACAAACAAAATTTTTGTGCCAAAATTAGTTTAAAAAAAAAAACTTAATTTAGTTACAAAATGTCTCAATTGGTACCACAGTCCAACATTTACCACACATAAGGGAAATGTTAGTTAGTCTCTGGTTTGTCCAACTGTCTGTCAAATACGAAAAACGGAATGAAAACTCCATGAAATGATACGAGATGAGCTTGTTCCACAGAAAATGTTAATTATATTTTTTTTTACGTCAAAGAAAAAAAGGGGAGAGGATGCTGTAGAGATTATCTTGTCTGTCAGTCGCTGTGAATTTTAATTGGTGTTAATAAACATGCATGCTCACAGTATTATTTAAAAAAAAATATATTTTTCATGTTTTCTTCTCCCTGTTTTTATTTTGATTCACTGTCTAGAAGCTGTCGGATCTCTCTCTCTCTCTCTCTCTTTCTTTCTTTCTTTAGCCACGAGCCCTTCCCACAGGAAACCGCAGGCACGATTTTTTAAAGTTTATTGCTTTACCATTGTGGTATTAATGCGCAAGACGTGAAAAGTTTGTTTTTGCTGACCATTTGCAAATTCTAATGAAACGAAACGTCATTTCTCCCGGAGCTTGTTATTGCAATTAATTTGCAGCTTTAACTACTTCGGTAGTGTTACAAGTGAGAAATGAAACACTCTCGCTTTGGATTGAAAATGTGATCCTTTTAGATAAGATTCCGATGCTTTAAGACTTCTCATATTTTTAGTGCGGTTCACAATGCATCATGGGTATTAGTCAATTACGTCTTTCGACATTGGTAACTGCGAAGGTTATCGAAAGACAAAGTCTTACTGTGAAGTTGATCGCGTTTAATTAAAACTGACAACAGAAGACGTGATAACTTTTCTCGATGACAAGAATGTACGTACAAGAAGAGATCAGGAGTAAGATATAGGCCTATACAAGAAATATTTGAACGTTGTTCTCAAATACCTGACAGGATGAAAGAGACGCTCTTCAAAAGGCGCTCTTTCGCAGTTGCCTGGCTAGGCTAGGGGATAAAGTGTTGAATTGCTGGCTGGGAGGTAGCAGATTCAATTCTCGTCGATTTTTATTTCTCTTTCATTCATAAGGACATCACTTTTCTTTCTTACTAATTAGGAATAAATGCTCCTTTTTACATTCTTTTCTTTAGTTCACAATGGTTCGTGGTGTCTTCTAATCTTGCAACGTTAATTTAACTCATTTCCGGACGCCATTGAATGATGAAATTTTGCAGAGCGACGTAAGTCGGGTGACAATACAATATTTCATTGTTACGTTCATATATTTCTATATTTTTATACGTTTTAAAAGCATATTATACAGGGTGGTAAGGTTACGGACCGACAAACTTCGGGGGGTGATAGTACAGTGAAAAATAAAGAAAAAAGGTCCAGACAACGGGGGGGAAATTCCGAGACATTACGGAGCTATAGCCTGCCGAAAGCGTGGGAAAATGAACTTCAGAGTGGATTATTGCGAAGACGAAAAATCGGAGAGTAGGCGGTTGAGAGTAAATTAGAGGAAGTCACACCCGGGCTATCCAAAAATGCATATTGGAAAATTCTACAAGCAGGGCGCAAGGGATTCCCCAAAGGAAGTAGGGGATTCCCAGAAAGTCTTCCAAGTAAAGATGGGTCAAAAGGATCACAAATGGGATGAGTTGCCAACAGGTAACAAGAATTCATTGCCGGCACATCGATATCTCAACGAGAATTAATGTTACGACCATTTTTATAAAATAATGCGTAGTTGCATATCAGACAGGGGGAGCAATTAAAGACAGTCAACGAGCGTTTGGTTTATTTATTAGCAATGAGAGAGACTAGGAGTATCCAGTCGGATGGTGGTGAGTCTAGTAAAAAAGACGTCCTCGTTGCTCGAGTGGTCAGTACTATCAGGCGTCCCTGAGGTCACAGCAGTCTTGCATTGAAGCCCGCCTGGAAAAGAATCTGGTGTATGATTAAAGCGTAACAGCATGCAAAGGATGGACGGAGGGTATTAGTTAATGAAGAAGCATGTTCGGTTGCTTAGTAGAAAGAACGCAATGTAATACAGCAGCCAAAAAAGGATGACATGGAAGAGAGAAAACAAATACGCGTGTGTACGAGACATTAGGTGTTAACCGATGCAAGGCAAAATGTAGCAAGTTTTCCATACGATGTCACAAGCTTAAATAGTTCGATCTGTCTATTCTACACTAGAAAAAATACGTTAAAGGGCATGACGAATTCTAGTTGCGTCGTAAACGTCCAGGACTAACTTTGTTGCTGGAGTTGTTGCCATTGCCGTCCGTAGCAATGGAAGAATGTAGTGAGTGTATGTAGC
>JAGDQP010069552.1:0-10871 GCA_022664845.1 Lepisma saccharinum
AAACACGTTGAATTTCAGTCTATATTACAGCGAAAATTTGATTTCGATGATAGGACGATAGAATAAAATTAACTGCGTTTCTCATGTTCTCATTTGCATGTGGAAAACAGATTGAACTTTAAACTATATTTCAACGAACGTTTAATTTCGTTAATAGGGCTTTAATATGAAGTGTTTTCAACTATGACATAAAAATCGCTAATTATGAGTTTTCCTAAGGCTACACACTTCTTGAGAAATACACACTTAATAGTGCAGAAATGTTCGAAGTGTTAAACAAGGAAAAATGCACATAACAAAGAAAGAGGGGACATATTCTTTATTCTTATTCTTACATGATGGTGAAACGACTCATCTGGATTTGTGGTTTATAAGATTGACTTCTTTTTTATAGATACCGTAAAAGAGTAGTGAATCTCTGAGTTCGTTCTCTGAGTTCGTGGTCCAGGAGTAACGTGTCGAGTTAGGAGCAACGAGTACGGAACATTCCAGCTTTGAATCCTGCGTCAAACACTTGGATTATTTGCTGTTGGAAAATTGATACTGTATATCATGATGAAAGCAACGGACGAAATGCAACTTAATGTGTATACCAGTAGATAACAACCATGGTGTATTTTGGCCAACTGAATCCGCTTCTTGATTTCAACTAGTTTCTTCTCAACCATCATTCAACGTCGAATAAACCGTTGAACAGGCGGACATTTCGGTGCATTTACAACGTTAAAATAACCTTTCGGTACTAACGTTTAATCCACGTATTTTCAACGTATGTGTGCTACTGGGGATAGAAAGTAATCTGTCGGAACTTAAATCCACATAAAATTCTTAAGCCCGTTTCTGTGTAAAATAAAATAAAAAGCTTGATGGAATGGGAATTCTCACAGGAAAAGCTTGGTCTTGTAATACATCACGATGTAAGTGACAGAGCAAAGCTTACTCAGAGGTCTGTTTCGAGACAGCAACAAGCTATGAGAACAGAAATGGCAAGGCCAAGATTTTTAGAAATTCTATAAAAAATCCGTGGAAGACAGTGCAGGAGGAAGAGTTTCATTAAAAGTAAGACGGAGGAGATAAAGAGCTGAACCGAGGCAAATCATTGGCTAGTAAGTGTGGGAGTCAATTATTCACTATTTTCGTAGTTTATCTCCGAAGACTGGGAAGCTTTCACAGTACCAATCAAGATCCATGGAGGACACCTAAAACTGAAAGTCAAACGTCTCTGGAATCTGCGTCAGACCTTTGCTGTACCAGAATCCAGATTCGAGTCCCGCCGACGATACCTAGGAGCCAACCATAGGAAAAGGAAATCCAGTGGTAAGTACACAGCTACTAGTTGGTGTAGAGTCCCATCTTGAGCTCCAACATTGCGGTTTATCATTGGTTATGTTATTGTAGTCATTCGCAACACTATGCTTTGTTCTTACCAGGTGCGTAAATATGAAACCGGAATTTATGTACAGAAAAGACACAGTGATTGGATGACAGTGCTAAGAACTATTTTATTCGAAGTATTGGCCATCGCTAGCGATACATTTCTGCCATCGTTCCGGCAATGTGTGGATGCCAGACCAAAAGAGCTGTGCTTCTTGTGCTGCAAACTAGTCATTAAGTTATTTTCATACATTTTCGTAAGATGTAAAGCGCTGGTCAGCAAGTGCGTATCCCATGGATGCAAATAAGTGAAAATCGGAAGGCTCCAAGTCTGGTGAGTAAGCCGCATGCGGAAGGATTTACGAGCCAAAAATCGCAATCGTTTCCTTGACCGGTTTTGCTGCGTGGAAGGGTGCATTATCGTGAAGCACAATCACTTCATGTTGTCTTTGGTCATATTCTGGTCGTTTTTGACGCAAAGCTTGATGAAAATCGATCATTTGTTGTCGGTAACGTTGGGTATTAACGGTTTCGCCAGGTTTCAGCAGCTCATAATAGATCACTCCCTTCTGATCCCACCAAACACAAAGCATTGTCTTCCGTCCATAGCGATTTGGTCTTGCAGTCGATGTCGCCGGTTCTCCTGCAGTTACCTATTATCTTTTACGCTTAGGATTCCCGAAATAGATCCACTTTTCGTCACCAGTTACAATTCGATGGAGAAATGGTTTCCCTTTGTACCTGGCGAGCAGAATTTCGCAAGTGATTTTTCGGTTTTCCTGCTGTCGTTTAGTCAGTGAATGTGAAACCCATTTTCTCACCTTATGAATCTTGCCCATGACTTTTAAACATATGGAAACTGCTTCTCGTCTCACATTTAATTGATCCGCGAGTTGTTGTTGCGTTTGAGTGTCATCCTCATCCAACAAAGCTTGCAATTCGCTGTTTGCAAACTATTTCGGTGGTCTTCCACCTTCTTCGTTTCTCACCTCAAAGTCGCCACTTTTAAATTTTGTAAATCATATTCACGTAGCTACATGATGTAAATCATGTAGCACTGACTTACGAAGAGCATGATCACCGTAAGCTTCGACAAGCATGCGATGCGATTCTGCAGCAGTTTTCTTCAACTGTCCGTACATCGTAGTTTGTAGGTACAAATTGCGCCATGTTCAACGCTATTAAACACTACACTATGACATGGAACTTGTCTGATTGTGAGTTGCAAATCGTTATCAGCAGTCAAAACAAGCAAGTGGCGACAAGGACGCAGTTTTACGGTAACTACAGTGACAGCTATCGCCGTCTATACACAAATTCCGGTTTCATATTTACACACCTGGTATTAGATAAAAAAATATGTAACCCCAACTGGTAAGCATCTGAGACATTGTTCTCTAAGATGTCATCCCAGTATTCGTACGGTGGCACAGGTTCAAGTCCGACTCTGAAGAGAAGAACCAGCAAATGTAGGAATAGTCTCTCAGCCCATTAAGAAAGTAGATTCGAGCTGGAGGCAATACAATGGAGGCTCTGGGTATGATCTAGATCGATAAGAAACGATACCTCTTATTTTCACGTATGGTGTACTTCCGCCACATTATGTTGTTTGAGTTTAATCGAGGGGTGCCGATCTCGGAGAGCGCCAAAACCGTTTGTGTAATGTACGACAACGCCATTAGTGAGAGGACTGCCCAAAGGTGGTATGCGCGTTTCAAGAAGTGACAGTTCGACACGAACAACTCTGCACGGTCTGGACGGAAATTGGACTTTGATTATAACAGTTTGAACGTGTTAATTCATGCGAATACATACCAAAAGATACGGAAATTGGCAACACCAGATGGACTATGACCATACATCTATCGGTAGATAACTGCGCTTCTTGAGGAAGGTGCAGAAATTTGGTGTGAACGTTCTACAGATGCTCAGAGACAAAAACAAAGGCTAAAATATAGCCATCTGTGCATCGTTACTCGATCGTCATCGCTGTATTTGCCAACAACATCACCTCCTGTTTTATCCGTAATTGTCACGGATGACGAAAAATGGCACCTCTGCATCAACGTCACATACAGGAAACTATGACTCAGCCAAAACAGAAAGGAACCACATCGTGTGAAATGTGAACTACATCCACACAAAACATTGTTGTCCAATTGGTGGGACCAAAAAGGAATCATTCACTTTGAGCTGCTTCTCAGGAATATGACAATAAATGCTGCGTTGTATTACAAACTTCTGCGTCGACTTCAGACAACTATTGCAGATGACAAGAAGACGCCATACTGGGTTTCTCCGCATAGACAATGCCAAACCTGAAACCATGACAAAAATAGACCTTCAGTAGCTGGGAATGGTGATCTTAACTACATCCAGCCCTTTCGGACTATCATCTGTTCCATGTAGTGTCAAACGCTTTGCGTGGTAGATCCCTCTCTGACGACGTGGCTAGATGATTTCTTCGTGCAGAAACCGCTGGATTTTTACTACAAAGAGATCGTGGAGCACCCTGAGCTATAGGAGACAGTCATTCAGAATGGCAGAGATTATATTACTGAATATATATATATATATATATATATATATATTCCAGATTATATTCTGGAATTAGTAAACACTGTGGTAAACTTTCTTTTGTATGGGTCATTTTACTAAATTTTGACTTCAATCTTCACGATTAAATGAGCGCAATGCTTGTTAAAATCCACAAACATCCATACCCCTGGCGGAATTCGAACCAACAACTGCGGAGATGCTAGTCTAATGCCTCAGACCACAAGATTACCTCACTCGGCTTCTGAAATTAGTGGTTTCTTTGATTCGTGGTTCGTGCTTGAATGGAATGGTAAGAACACCGACAGAATTTCTGCTCCAACCCGATATTACTTCTCCTTAAGATTAAATGACTGCTATCAAGGGTTAAAATGATCATTAAGCGTATCAACACTATAAGACTGAATGTAGTGTACTATCTTCCCTGGTCAAATAAAGGATCCATAAGAAAAATGTGTACATGATGGAACAGTGTGGATTTGTGTACGCAACAAACAATCAACTAAGTTCTACTTCCAAAGCAACCTCTTGCTCGCGAACTATAGTGAGGGGGCCAAATAAAACAATTGCTTTAGCCCCTCGACAAAAATCTACAGCTCTTTCGCGTTCTGAAGAAACCTATCCTTCTTTTACGCAGTCCTAACAACATAGGCGTTACCCTGATGGAATGACGCAGAGAAGCTATTGCACGTAATATGAGCTGGATGGTTTCTGGTGGTTCTAATACCTCACCCAGAGTAAAAAGTTTGTAACCATACATAGTTTTGCGTCTTATCGTGATCAACGTGACGTAGGCACTCAAGGTTTCGAGACATATTGGGTCCAAGAATGTAGATTTGCATGTACGACATACATGTAGACAGAATTTGAGATTTATACATATACGGTAAGGTTAGTGTAAAGCAACAAACTCTAATACTAGGGGGCAACAATGCCTTAGTATGTTTCTAATATATTCTTTACGATGCAGGAAAGTACAATGCGGCTCCCACAAATTCAAGCCTAGAGAGTTCAAACTTTCAGGGAAGAAAGTTCATATCCATTTCAAGAGTTCTATCGGTGTCGATTTTTTTTATTATCGTTTCTCTTCATTATTGAAAGAGCTTCATTGTTGTTGTGAATACCCAAACCTATAACAATGTAGCTATTTGAACAATGAACAAAAAAGAAGACTGCATCAGTGAAGAAAGTAAAGTAGGGTAGAAAACGGAGAGGGCAAAACTTTCATCAAAGGACCTGTAAAATTAGTATGAAACTTTAAATTGTAACTGTTCCTAAAGAAGAGCAACTTTCTGTTTCACAGTACATCTCTCCTTCCTGCTTGATTGCCTGTTGTTTCCCGCCAACACGATGTTGTTTTTAATTTCCTTAACACAACAAAAAAAAAGAAATAAAAAAAATGCTTTTCAGGAAAATAGAAGCTCCAGTTTCCGATCGACACATACCACTTCAATCTTGACTGATGGTTCTAGTCAACATTTCGTCTGTTTTCTCATCTTCTACTCTCTGTGTCTGTCTCTCTCTCCATCTCTACCTTTTAATGTTTTTTTTTCCCTCTCGTTTTGTGTTTACCAACTTTCGGCCAAGGTCCATCAAGAGAGAAGAGAAAGCGGATACAAACACACAAAAGTAAAAAAAAAAAGAAATAGACATTTCCGAAACCCATTTTGTATTGGTCTGAGTCTTAACCACCTTTACCTTGCTGCTTTTCTGTCTGATAGCTAAAATAAGGATCTCTAACAATAGATGGCAGCACTAGCTTCGTATATGTCTAATGTATTTTTATTGTTGTAAGAAATTGCAATGTTTCTCCTACAAATTCAAGCCTAGAGAGTTCAAACTTTCACAGAAGAAAGTTCATAGCAATTTCAAGAGTTCAATCCCTACTGAATCCTTAAGTTTCTTTTCTGTTCATTGTTGAAAGAGCTTCATTGTTATAGGTTTGGAAATTCACAACAATACAGTGACTTTAACAATGAATTAAAAATAAAATAAAAAATCGGCACAGATAGAACTCATGAATTGGTTACGAACTATCTTCTTTGAAAATTTGAACTCTCTAGGCTTGAATTTGTAGGAGAAACATTTCTTACAACGATAAAAAAAACGTTAGAGACGTTCAGTAATACTGCTGCCATCTGGCGGAAGTGTGCAAAAATAATTGAAATGGTAAAGAATTCGGTAGAAGAGCGAAAGACTACAAGTGATATTTGAAATTAAAAAAAAAAAAAAATATATCGATTTCATCTTTTCATGTATCAGAAGAATGCAATACACATGTGACACAATTGATGAATATTGTTGTCATTGCAAAATATGACAGGCCGAGAGTACAGCAGTAAAATCTAGTCGATCAAAATAAAATTAAAAAGCTAATTGATGACCAGAATATATTAAAAAACAAAGATGTGTGTCCCTGGATCTTTATTCTTAAAAAAATAAATTGTAATTTCAACTATAAGTGAAATGAGAAATTTACAAATGAATATAGGATGTATGTTGAAAATATTCTTAATTAACACATTAATTACTAAAGTAAAAGGACTCTCCAGAACGCTATATATAACTTTATTCTTAAAGGAAATGAGACACAAACTGATTTAAACTTAAATTACAAGCGACATTTGCAAATGAGACCTTGGGACAGAAACTCAAAACGTACAAAAGTTTCAAGGAGATGAAATTTGGAACTGGAAGACTAATGAATTATTTAATGAGGGAATTGCAGGATGAGTAGCAATATTTAATGCAAGAAGTACATTCAAAGAATGTTTTTGTATGTGTATGTGTATATGTGTATATATCTATGAATGTATATAAAGGAGTGAAGAGAAACTAGCAGAAAGAATAAAGGACAAAAACAAGGACAAAAAATGTGAATTGGAGAAAGAGAAACAAATATAGGGAGGATGAAAGAGAAAGAGGAAGCAAAATAAATAAGGATAGCGAAGAATAATTGGGAGGAGACAAGGAAAGAAATTAAGAAAGAAATATGTGACGAGAAAAGCGAGAATGTAGAAATTGAGGGAGAAAAGGAAAATTAAAGTAGAGATTAAAAGAGGAAGGGAGAGAAGGAGTGTGTAAATGAATACATGGAGTAATAAATAAAGGAAACATAGTGAACGAATATAAAATAAAGGAATGAACAGAAATAAAAATAAGAAACACAGAGAGAAACGAGGAAAAATAGGGCGGAACAAGATAGAAAAGAAATAGAAAAACAAACAGGAAAAAGAAGAAAAGGGAAAAGAAATTGAAAAACAAACAGGAGAAAGAAGAAAAGGAAAAAATAGAAAAACAAATAGGAAAAAGATGAAAAGGGAAAAGAAATAGAAAAGCAAATAGGAAAAAGAAGAAAAGGGAAAAGAAAGGAGAAGAATAAGGAAACAGAAAAGATGGAAAATGAAAAAAGAAAAGATAATAGCAAAAATGCGTGCAAAAGGAAAGAAAATAAGGAAGGGAATGAAAGATAATTCAAATAGATCGATACACGGTAACCAAAAAGAGTTCTCGCTTTTCGTAGTCAGAAACAGAAATGTATACATAAAATGCTACTTGCCATTAGTCCACAAAGTAATCCCCATCGGCATCCAGAACATTTTGACAACGTTTCTGCAGCTGTGCAGTAGCCTCGCGATAAAACTGGGAGGTCTTGGACGCAATTAAGGCCCTGAGTAACTGCCACAAACCTGCATCATTGACGAAGTATGTCTTCAGTGATGGTTCGGCCCGGTGGCAGCACCTCGTAGTGCACTATTTGGCGACTAGTCCACAAGGCAAAAAGCATGATCTTGTGTGAGTGTAAAGGTGGTCTTGTGGTATGAAGCACAAGGCACCGCGTTTTCGTCACTGGTGAACATTCGACCGAATATGGGTGTGTTGTAGTGCCGAGAAAGCAACGGCAAAAAGCTGTCATTTTTTGGTCCTTGTTGACTTCCGACAAAGTGTGGGATACTGACTTGCTCAAATTTTACTCCTTCCCTATGCGGTGTAACTGAAGTCTGACTTTCATCAGAAACCACACAAGCTTACTACATGTTTAACTGATGTCCTGCTCTATGGCCGCCTTCAGGGTCTCGTCATCTAGGACTTGTGGGCGTCCAATGTGGGGTTCGTCGTACAGGAACAGATGTATTGACCTGCATTTCTGGAACCAATGTCTCGCGGTACGTTCATTCACAGCATTATTCTCAAAGGCTTGAATTATTTAGCGACTTGATTCCACTGAGTATAAGTCCGCCTTAAAGTCCATCTAAAAGACACCTCGAACGGGCTCCACTTGTATACGCCACTGCTCGAGCTATACTGTGAGTGGACAAAGCATCTGTCTTTGTCACGGTCAATGATCCCACTCCCACCCGATCGGTTTTTCAGCCTTGAGGCACTTATTTCTAAATCAGTGATCACATCTTCTCATGTGACGTCAAAGAAAAGGTAAGAGCTATAAATACTCAAAAGTAAGAGATAATATCTTAGTACTCACAGACATCTCCGCTGCTGGATGGTCCACAATTTCTAATTCGGATTCCTCTCCGTCCAACATTACTGATACAGTCTTCTTACCAAATTCATCATCTAAAAAAAAATATGAAATTATATGAATATCAATTTAAGAACTCTATTTTTACATTAGTTATTTCCCCCATCATTCTCAGGTGTGTTTAAACCAATGCTAGGAAACATTACAGATATAAATACAGTAAACTCTCGATTTAACAAACTAAAGGTCAGTTCTACAATCGACCGTTAAACTTCTAGTCAACGCTAAGTTGAGGTCAACTCTCATTTCGCGTACTCTCTTTGGCCAAAATCAGACTTGGCCTCAACGTAGCGCTGACTAGAAGTTTAGCGGTCGATTGTAGAACTAACCCTAAGAGGGACTAAGGAGTTTCCATTAAATCGAAAGTCCGTTAAATTATGATGATTTAGAAATAAAAGTATATGTAATATTATACTGCAATTGTATCAATATTAGCACTGTAATAAAAGAAAATAAAATTGTTTTATACACACACACTTTTAGATAAATCTTTAATGTTGTTAGTTTTTTATCTGTCGGAAAGAATTCCTGTAGCATACACTGCCATCTCTTGATATCTCACGTAACTACGTGGTACTACACTGCTCTGACACGTATCAACATGCACGGCAGTGCATGAGCCAAGTTCTTCGCGTCAGAAAACGTCAGCACTGCCAGAAGCATGTTATACAGGAACAAGAGTTTATGGCAAAATCGACGATTTGGGGGCCCCGTAAGAAAAAAGATGTTAAAGATAGGAATATGAGCTTTTGCCGTTAAGGAGATATGGTAAATATGTGCAGATGTACAAAATTTCATATTCGTATCTCAAACTATGTTCTAGTTGTGGACTCCTGAAATTGCACATTTTAGGCTAACTGACTCACTCACTCACTCACTCACTCACTGACTGACTGACTGACTGACTGACTGACTCACTCATCATATTGTTTAGGGTGTTTGGAGTAAGCTAGAAACATGAAATTTGGTATGAAGGTAGAGGATGATAAGTAGATAAAGGAAAAATTCCGACATTTTGAAAAGGTCGCCATCTTGGATTCAAAATGGCCGCCAAACCTAAAATTTCAAAGAATACACAGCCTAAACGATTAAAGATAGAACAGTGAAATTTGGTATGAAACTACATCATTGATAGCAAATTAAGAAACCTTTTTAAAAATTTGAAAAAGTCGCCATTTTGGATTCAAAATGGCCGCCAACCCTAAAACTTTAAAGAATACACAGCCTAAACGGCTGCCGCTAGAATAATGAAATTTAGTTTGACAGTACAACATTATTAGTAGATTATGAAAATATTACAAAATATCTGTAAAGACGCCATCTTGGATCCAAAATGGCGGGCGTCATAAATCCATTTTCCAACTGCTTGAGCCAGAGATAGGAAATTTGGCATAATGATGTATTATCAAGAGTAGTTTAGGAAAACAACAACGTTTTAAAAAAATCACCATCTTTGATTCAAAATGGCAGCTGAAATACCACTTTTCACATCGTTCGAGATAGAGAAATGAAATTTGGTATGACAGTGTATCATCACGAGTATGTCACGAAAATATAAGAAAACGTTAAAAATGTGTCCATCTTTTATCCAAAATGCCCGCCTAAGCCCCACTTTATAATGACTGAAGCTAGAGAAACGAAATTTGGTATGAAGGTGTACCATTACGAGTAGGTTAGAATAAATTCGGCTCGTCTCCCCTACTAGGGTACAGTTCCCAGCTGGAGCCTGATTGCGATAAAGGGGTGCGCCCCAGTGAGGCCATCTTGAAATTCTGGGGGCAGCGCCCCAATGAGGCGAAGCGAGTATATACATTACACAAGTGTAAAAAGCTGCGAAATACGAGCAAAAGCACCAGGGGTGCAAACTGTCCAGTCAACTCCTTCAACCTTAAAAAGTGGTGAAATGGAATATGGATGAGCCTAGTTCCTCGCGCTAGATTCTGGTTGTGATAAAAAAGACGCAGTTCCTCCAAACTCCTCAAGTTCGATGCGCGGCCTGCCGTGGGATTCTTGGCGCAGCGACGCGAGCGAATCGAGGGGAGTATCAACACGTACGGCAGTGCATGCAGCCGAGTTCCGCGTGTCACAAAACGTCAGCATGCTATACAGGAACAAGAGTTTATTGCGAAATCAGCGATTTTGAGGTTCTGTAAGAAAAAAGATGTTAAAAATTGAAATATGAAATTTCGAAGTATGACGGTATATCATCACTAGTAGATTACAAAATATCTGCAAAGACATCATTTTGAATCCAAAATGGCTGACTTCATAATCCATTTTCCAGAACGTTTGAACTAGGGATACGAAATTTGGCATAAAGGTGTATTAACAAGAGTAGTTTAGGAATAATTTACATTTTTGAAAAAGTTGTTAACTTGGATCAAAATGGCCGCACAAAAAC
>JAGDQP010069553.1:0-10871 GCA_022664845.1 Lepisma saccharinum
AGTGTCACCTGCAAAAATTTGATAGGAGCTTCAGACAGCAAAAGAGGCTGGAGACAGGAGGGGAGGTGCAATTAAACGATAAATTTATCTATGCGTCCGTAACATATAAGTGTGAAAGGGATACTTCTCCTTTTTTCGGTCTCCTCACTTCCATCAGGGAACAGCTAGAAAATTTTCAACTCGGGCTAAAAAAATTTCTTCTGCTTGACGTGAGTGGCCTTGGAATCGGAACAAAGCTAACCGAAGATGCACGAAAGTATTCTCAGCTTAGACTCAAATGTCGATAGAGAAGGAAGAAAGATCATTCATATAATGAAGATTGAAGACCTCATAGCTTGTTTCGAACCATCGAGACAAACCACCAGGGGCCTGATTAAATATCGAATTGCGTGAACGCAAGGAATAGTTTGCAATTTGTTTGCGAGAAACGGTATTAAATATCTACTTGCTTGACTTTGGCAGTGGCGTCACGTTCAGCAAAGTGGGATTTTAAAGACGAAAACTTGCGCCCACAAAACTCTGGTCGCAAATCAGTTACAGGCCGATTTCTATTGCCTGTCTTTGAAAAATATATTAGTATGAAGGTAAAATTAACTGCTGAAAATCTTATACCAGGTGTATGCATAAGTATTTGCCGTTTTTTTAAAAGAAAACACGTAATTTTCAAGGGAAAATTATTTTGTTTTATTCAAAATATTGGCCATTGGCTTCTACACATTTTGCCCACCTTTCAGGTAACTGATGCATACCATGCCAGAAAAACTGCTTGTCTTTTGCTTCAACCCATTCGTCGAGCCATTTTCCAACGTCTTCGAAATTGCTGAAGTGCTGCTCTACGAGCGCGTGCCACATTGATGCGAAGAGGTGATAGTCAGATGGCGCCAGGTCTGGGGACTGCGGCGGGTGCGGAAGGATGTCCCATCCAAGCGATTTCAAGGTGTCTTTCACTGGGTTTGCTGTGTGAGACGGTGCATTGTCGTGTAACACAATCACTTGGCCCTGTCTTTGGGCCCATTCCGGTCGTTTTTCGATCAATGCGTGATTTAAATTAATTATTTGTTGACGATAGCGTTGTGCATTAACGGTTTCGCCGGGCTTCAAGAGTTCATAATACACAATACCGCTCTGCTCCCACCAGACACAAAGTATGGTTTTCTTGCCGAAGCGATTTGGCCTTGGTGTTGAAAGACCGGCTTCGCCAGGTGAAAGCCACGATTTTTTCCGCTTCGGGTTTTCAAAATAAATCCATTTTTCGTCACCCGTCACAATTCGATACAAAAAGGATTTTATTTCGTGGCATTGAAGCAGCATTTCAAAAGTGACTTTGCGATTTTTCGTTTGAAGTTCATTCAAATCATGTGGGACCCATTTACCTAGTTTATTGATCTTCCCCATTGCTCGTAAACGTGTGCTGATTGTTTCTTGTGACACATTTAATGCTTTTGCCAATTACTGTTGAGTTTGAGTTGGGTCATCCTCCAATAACACCTGCAATTGCTCGTTTTCGCACTTTTGTTGTTTACCAGAGCGCGAACTGTCTTTCACATTGAAATCACCACTTTTAAACTGTCCAAACCATGTCTCACATATTCTAATCGATGGAGCGTGTTCACCATATGTTTCTACCAGCACACGATGACTTTCAACAGCCTTTTTCTTGTGATTAAATAAGAAAAGCAATGCGTGCCGCAAATGTTCTTTTTCAGGCACAAACTTCGACATGATCACTGAACGATAAAACAAAGACGCTAGTGTTTGGCGGACTCAACTTATGTGTGTTTGTAGTTTAATGTCAGACGAACAAAATGACGTATGTGTCAAATGAATATGCTGCATAATTTTTGCTGGCGCCATCTCTTAGGTAAACCGGAAACTACTTATGCATACACCTGGTAAAAGGAACAGAGTGCTATTTGGCATGATTAAATAAAAATTTTAATGTCCTTCCCACTCACAGTAGAAGCCGAAGCCACCATTCAATTAGGATATGAACTCTAGTACGTACCTTATACATGTTAATGTGACGTAACTGGCTTTATTTATTTATATATTAGGACTAATGTTTGTGAAGTGAACACTTGCGTTTAATGTATTTAAATGAATTATCCAGGAGAACGTTCTTGTTTATTTTCTTCAGTAAGAATGTGGACATTAAATACAAACGTGTAATTTTAATCTGCACGCAATTTAAAAACACGTACCATGAAGAATGTATTTGTACTAATAGCGTACCTTTGTACATTGTGCGGGAATTTGACTTTTTCGAACTATGTCATTATATTGCCATTCATGTGTGTTCAGATAGCATCTGAAACAATTTTTGTATATTTCAGCTCCTTTGCTACCACATAGTATAGTTTGTGAACAAAAAAAAACGAAATGTGTAACATTAACATGTATCAAGTACCTACAGAATTTAAGTGTATTCCCAGAGTATCTTCACGATTAGTAATTTACTATATTAGATACTTCCGTAATATGGCGTTCTGTGTTATTAAAACGTTGTTACTTTCATTATTTCAAGTGCGTAGAATGGAGAGTTTGATATAAAAGCAAGGGGTGATGCGAATGCAAAGACGCATACGCCCTTCTACATTGCGTCCTTGCACTCACATTACTCATTGACTTTGCACCATATTCTGCATTCTACGCATCCGAAATGAGGAAGTCACTGTGAAATATATTCGACACCATACAACACGAGTACCTAATTGTAAGAATTATTTCGTGATTAACTCAGCAACCGGAAAGTGAAAACTTTTCGTGGCGTCTATTAAAAAAAAGTTGTCCCAGCAGATATTCAGAACTAAATTCGTATAGGCGAGTTTTGTTACCCCTATCAGTGATTTTAGTGATTCAAATTATTCTCTGGTTATAAAAAAAACTAGCTCGTTCGATATACTGTCCGTGATTTTTGTAACAATTCCGAATCAGTTTGAGTTGACTTCATGGAGAGATTGAATCGGAATCGATTGACGCTCGAGTTTTAAAACGATTACAATAACTGATCCTGCTTACACAGTACTGATTCAAGCTTAGGTTCAGTTCCGTTTCAAAATAGCAAACCGAATTTCTTTTATACACGGGAATTTAATGTGTTGTTATCAGAAATTCTAGCCTCTTATTGCTAGATACATAGTGTTTCTTATATCATAATCTTTAGCGTACGGGTACCGAAACGGTGTACAAATTAAAGCTGAACCGAGAAGAGAAATTGGATATTGCTCATGTAGATCGAGTATATAAATGCAAAGGTTGACATTTTAACAGGAGAAAACGTAATTGCATGTATTTGAAAGGCAGCGGAACTTTTATGTTTGTGGGTGATAAATTGGAAATAGTGTTCCTTCAGGAAAGAACTTTAAATACTCCTCTAGACCCCATAATTGCCTACTCTAACCTAACATATTATTATATTAAGTTATAAACCGATTAAATAATATATATACCATCGTAAGCTAAAACTACTCTAATGTCACTCACTTAACGTATTCTCACCAATTGATTGAGTCTGAGGAGTATCTAACTAAATATCGATCACCGTCACATTTTCAATGATTATTAAACTGCTGTAAATCTGCATTATAATGCTACGTCAGAACATCTTTATTAAAACACTAACATAATTCAGAAACATCATTAAAAACAGACGCCATTTTCCTTGTTTACAAAACGTGAGCGCGTTAGAAGTGTCTGATTGGCTGCAAGTCTGTACCGAGAGTTTGTAACGAAGCTGCCTATTGGTTAAAACATATATAATGTTTGCTATGAGTTTGCCATAAGAAGACGAAAATTTCCCTTTGTGAAGAAGTACTAAGTACAATACTTAAATCGGTCGCCAAACGCGTAGCAACTTCTAGTCAATGAAATTGCATTGCGTTGCTTAAACAGATTTCGCAAATACGATATTTAATCGGGCCCCAGGGGTGGGGGCTTTGTTCTTTTGGAAACTAGACATGTGACCAGCAAACACGACAAACAGCTTGAGTCTGAAGCGGAAGAAATTCCACACGCCAACGAGGACAGAAGAACCCTTACTGACACTGTTGTAAGCCGTTTTAAATTTACCATGAGACACACACACACAGACACACAGAAATGCGACTTCAGATTCAGACATTTGGATATAATTCATTCTGATGTTAATTGTTGAAAATTGCTTCAACTTTTCCTAACGCTTTCTGTTTATTGAATATTACTTTACAGTAGTCTCTCCAATCAAAATTGAGATAATGGATGCAATACGTACTTCGTATTTGCTTTTACCGAGTTGACGTAACTGACTTCGGATCCAGTAAGTTCGAGGTTCTCATCCCATAGCTGGTAGTGATGAATTCAGACACTTTCACCCGGGGGGAGGGGCGGAATTTGAGTTCTTAGGGGGGGCTAATTTTCATGGAAATTAATGCTATTTTTAAGACTTACTGCTGCAATTTTAGCAAAATATCAGGGGTGTAACTAAAATTCCGTGAGACCCTGCGTTGCGGAGGGGGCAGGTGTCCAAGTCACTCTACAGGCGACGTATAATTGGATGGAAATGAGTTACAGACAAAATCGCAAGAGAAGTTCGATTTTAAAATTTTCTCAGAGTTGGTAAAAGTGAAAGAAAGTTTATGCCTGGATTGAAATTTTCACGTAGTCTAGAGAGAAACTTCGTTTTTAAAATCTCGTAGGTGAGAGAAGTTTCTATAAAGCCCTAGAAGTTCCTTATAGGGGTATCAAAGTTCTAGTTACGCCACTGCAAAATACACTCTCAAAATTAAAAACTGAAGCATTATCTTTACTAAATGTTCAGTCTATAGTAAGAAGACAATACTCTTTGAGAATTTATTAATAATAAAAATTTCAATCTGGGAACAATGAGTCGAATCTTGTCGGGGATAAAGTTAACAGCACCACAGGAACTCGGCAACCCAAAAATACATGTGACGCTTTCCATATTAATAATGAAATCATCTTAGCTCGACCTGGGGCGTGCTTAGGTCCTCAGTAAGCAAATAAACAAACAATAAAAGAACTTGCTTCTTTGTCTTCACAAACAAATAGTACAAAAAAGTATTTTTGCCGACTTATATCTAGTGTCCAGTTCAAAGACGATTATCAAGGCACAGTTTGGGGATATAAAAAATGCAGAGGACTAAACCTGCTGGAAAGGATTTACGGCATAGACGGCAGCACACTAAAAGTGTTGCAAAAAAATATAGCAGATTGATCACGCGCGTACTTAGCACAAAGTGATGTAAGCTCAATTTGATTGAAATCACCACTGAAATTGGCCCATGCGAATTCACTTATAAGCAACACATGCATCGATTTCACTCTTAGGCCGTCCAGAAGTTCATAACATTCATACATAAATATTGAATAAGAGAGGAACGAAAGAATCAAATATATAACGAGAAGATGCGAAACAAAAGTTTTCTCTATTAACAGTCTAGTCGCTAATGAAAAAACAAAAAAACAGGCTTTCAAGATGTACTACGAAATTGGAATAATTGCCATAACAAGCACCTTATGTTTAAAAAAGTAAACACTAACAAGTACTTGTAAAAACCCATAAGCTGCTTGACGTTCAAAATTACTTGAGACGCGAAGGTTTTTGAACTCGAAAGGTTACACAAACGGTTTCCGTAAGAAAGTTGGCATGTATTAGCCTAGTAGAAAATATCTGGAACTTAAACACGACTTTGCTGAATATAAGAGGCAAATTCACCCAGGAGGGGAGTGGGAATTTTTAATTTCAGGGAGAGTATTACCCTCGGACCACCCTCTGAATTCATCTCTGATGGCTGGTCATCCTCAGTGAGATTTTCTACAATTCACTAAGACAAGTTCAATTTACTTCCTCATCCTCTTAAACCGAATTAGTGTTCACCGAGCAATATAGCTCTGCTGGTAGAGCGTTGTCTTTGCCTTTGGGAGGTCCTGGGTTCGATTCCCGAATGTAGGACAAAATCCCCCTGGACAAAATCTTCCCCGGATATAAACGCCCATGAACTGGACATAATCCCCATTATCTTTACACAGTTGAAAATAAATCTTACTTAGATATAAGCCGCGCATAAATAAATAAATAATCAGTAGCTTACATGACAAAATAAATCCTAATTTACTAATGCAGCTAATAAATCTAATTTTTAGCATTTATTAAAAGTGTTTTTTTTTATTTGAAATCTTTTAAGCTGTCAATGTTTTCGATTAGAAACAGAAATTCGCAATGATTTAAACAAAGCATCTTAGCAATGAACTGCCACATCAAGTTTTGAAGTACATTTTTAAAGTTGAATGTTGGCTGGGTTTTATTGTGTTTCCTTTATTGGTGGCGGGGAGAAGAGTCTACTTATTGATAAAAGCGCATGAGAAGCAATACTACATATATTATATGAAACAATATTTAAATGTTTTGTTTCTGAGAGTAAGAGAATTTCTCATTGAAGATATTTTTACACGCTTGGTAGTATACAATGCCAAGCAATCAACTAATTAAATATTCTTACCTACTATTAACGTTATCTTCCTGTTGTAAGTTGCTAGGAGAGCTGCTATGTTCTTTAGCGATGTCAGCTTCGTTTACAGCACTTGAAGAGCTATTGTCTCCATTAACGATATGTTGAACAGCGTCATCTTCCAAGTTCAGTGTAATCGCATTTACATCATCACATTCGAGTTTAAGCCTTTTTTAATTTAAACGACGTGCTTGGGAATGTTTACTCCTTTTTTAGTTTGTGATAGAGGTCTTCTAGTGTCGCCCATCACAGCAGAGAAAAAAATAACGCACCGGACAGTAAAAACAGACTTAGCATCACTGAAATTCTCCTGTTGTTATGGGCAAGTGTTGTCGCAGTTCGCATCTGATTCCCATGGCGACGCTAGAGAACGGTGGGGAATTCAAAATGATTGATTAATATAACAAACGTTTTACTTTTTTCGGAATGGATATACTTTTTAAAGTAAACAGCTATTGCAAAAGAAAAAGCAATCTTTACTGTTTGCAATGACATATATTAAATGGTAAACAAATGTACAATTTTAATATAATAAAAAGCAGAAAATCAATGTTACATTATTTTGCATGAAACTGTTGCAATCGAACTGCGCACCTCTTCAGAAAAAAGCGCATAAAAGTTCATGTAATGCAAACAAAACTTTGTGAAATTATTCATGTCACTCAGAAAGGTGTAGGGAATTAAATATTTTAGATTCGAATAATGGGAAATTGCATATATATGGATTATTTAAGGAATTTTGATGTATGTTTATTTCGTATCAAGTAACTTGCGACTGTGTTGGCACAAATATCGGTAAGGCCAAAAGAAACGTGAAAATGAAAATTAGGAAAGTTAGAGACGCAGAAAAGGTATATTAAAATTCAGACCGATCATAGCACCTTAAAATCCAAACAGAATTTTGAATGCTAGAACAGAACATATTTTAGCATATGGATATAGAGTACTTCAATGACAAAATGTACTTATTTGCATTTTTTTACCAGGGTTGTGTAAAGAAAATCGACTGACTATTTGGCAGAGAAGTTGTTATTTAGATTTGTTGATATAGACTGGAATATCTAAGTGAAAGCTACACGGAACATGACGTGTTTTGCTAAATTTAGTAAAGTGACAAAATTACTTGGGACGATACGGAATTATTTGCAAAAACAGATACATTGGACTATTGACACCGGAATACAAGCAGTCACAAGTTATAAACGTGTTCACTGACTAGATCATAAGTGCTTATCACTATCAAATGCTTATCGAAAATATAATTCCTCAAGCAGAACCCGTTCCCATTTAAAATTTTCTATATTTTCAAGATCACTTCTTTTCATTGCTTCTAATAAAGATAAAACCCAGAGAGGGCACTGAAACACGGTAATTAATATTTCTGTTGGAGAAGCTACATACTCATGGTTCAAGTTCGGCACTTCGTCCAAAAATTTTGCAATGGCTGACATATTACTAAGTCAACGTCTTCATTGTTTAAATAACTATATTCGTCAGCAAAGTTTAGAATTTCCACAAGTGCTTTACTAGTAGAGGCTTGTAATACAACTGAGATTTCTAAATCACCTGCATAATCTTTTCTACACTTAAATGCCATTTCACATCTAAGGTATATCAAACACTTGTTAACTTTACATGTTATGTATCCGTTACTAGTTGATACTATGATACTGTTCAGAAAGTGAAGATCTGTTTTCGCGCTGAATTCATTGAATACACGTAAAAATAGAGTGTTTACTAGTTTTTTTTTGAATTTAGCTATTTCAAGTTCATCTAAATTGTTCAGACATTTGTTCCAGTGGGTATATGAGAGAAGGGATTGCACTTCATCCATTCATGCATATAAATAGGAATGTTTTTCATCCAAAGTGAGGAAGAAGAATAAGTTATGTACTCGACAAGTGTTACATGGTTCAGGATCGCTTCCAGGACATTAATATACATAAATAACTCTTCTTTCGAAGGATCATTAACCATTATTGAATTAATATTTCCAATTTTCTTTGAGAGCCTATGTTTCATTTTCTTAAATGAATGTATTAGCCAATTTGTACAAACAATATTAAAACTACGTGATAATGTTCTCATTAGTTCTACCTCAGAGAAGGTCATATTACCAAAAATCGCATATAGTACGTCCTCTGATAACTGTACATTGTTTAAAGTTAGTGTACAATGGCATTTAATTCAAGAGGAACGGAAAACCTCAGAACCGTCACAAAAAGCTTGCACCTTCGAATCGAAATCATCATATTTGTTTTAGCACCAACGTTCCACTTAAGCACCATAGTATAGAGCAGATCCATTTTAATAATGTTATAAACACCTGAAAGAGGAGTGCAAACAACACGCTTAGCATTTTTATTATGGTAATCCACGAGTAAGCAAAAAGAAACTGTTGAAAAGCATCTACTTGTTTCCTCAGTTAATGTTAACAGTGAACCGAAAGCAAGGATGTTTTTGACCGAAAGTAATTATTCAGCCTTTCTTTTTCTTTTTATTTGTACTCTGTGTATATGTACGGTGAGTCCTATTGCTTGAACTTATACAACTTTGTATTTTGACCCCAACATTTGAATAAGACTTTTCGTTAATCTCTCACTGTTCGTGTGTCTTTGTTTTGTTATTTAAAACTTCTCAGTGCTTTCGTCAATTAATTAATTTATTTCTGAGGAATAGTTATTTCTTTGGTTATTATTTTCTAATTTGTAAGAAATATAATTTTGAGGTATTATTATTAGAGATCGTAAAGTATTACATAAGCATTCAAGGGGAGGGGATTCAAGCTCTGCTCATTTTATCTGACAATGAGGAGGGGGATCAAAGCAATGCTTATATAAGAATCGCTTAAAACGCATTAGTTAGAATTAAAGATGAATAGGTAACAAAATTTGATAAGTCTTTTGTAAGCACAAGAGAACAGAGTCGGGTAACTGCTTATTCTTGCTTATGAGGAGGAAGGGGGTATAGAATGATTAACGTTTTTATATATGTCTTAATTCTTGCAAACAAATAAAATGTAAATATTTTTGAAGCATGTACAGTCGCGGAAGTAAATACTCCGGGAGTTGAATAGCTAGCATTTATTATTTTTATAATTAAAATTATAAAAATAAGAAAGGCAGTTATGATTAAGCTATGACATGTCTGAGGAATGGTATATGACAGGCGTATCCTTAAAGGTGCCTACCTAGTCCATAAATATAAGTTAAATAGAAACTATCGCTAAATACTAAACCATAGACTATAAAATAACTAGACTCCCGCAATAGGCCTACTTACTTCGGTGATTATACGGACAATCCGGAACACGTATAACTCAAGAATTAGGACATAAACCAGAAAAAGGGACGCACAGTGATAACAAACATAAAAAGTTGAATTAGAACTGTAAGTTTGGTCCATACTGGCTTAGACTGGAAATGGATGATCAGGGTTAAATATTTGCTCTAACGTCTATCTTTCAACACTAGCCGATCACTCCAGTATCGTTACGTTCCGCGCCATGGTTTCGTTTCAAATTTTCAACGCCACTATTGGAATCTTTTCTTTCCCTCTCTCTGTATGCTATTTGCGCTTTGGGTAATGTTTGTATCCCATTAATTTTAACCTTTCCTACCAAAACTTTATTGCGAGTGCTTGTCTTCGAAACTCCTTCGTACAGTCTAAGGGTGAGTCCAGATTAGGCCGAATTTCTGAGCTTGCACATGTTGGTGAAGACCGTCTCAGAACGGCGAAATAATAATCGGTCGTTTCCTTCCTACTGCGAATTTTGAAAACAGAAAAGAAAACAAAGAGAATGTAATTATTCCAGAATTTACTATATTTGATGGGGCAATACACTACGATAGGTTTAAACATACACAAGTGAAGAAATATATAATATATCTGAAATGATTTACATGTGCCTCTTAATCGATTTGCAATATTACTGCTAACATTATTCATAGGTTGCCAGAAACTATAATTAAGTTCATATTTTGTATCAATGAATTCTGTTTAAAAGCGATACGTGACTGACTGTTGCCATTGCCAGTTTCCTATATGAAGCCAGGCATCGGAGAGGCACTTAATCTTTTTTGTCCACTTCCAGTCTAAACTAATATGGAACAAATTTTCAGTTCTAACTCAGTTACGCTTGGTATCACTGTGCGGCCCGTTTATTGATTTAAATCTTAATCCACGAGTTATTCCTATACTAGTACACCCTATTCTGCATACAATAGAAAATACCGCAAATAGTATTTACGTTTTTTTGCAAGAATTAAGACATAAGGAAACGGGCCGCACAGTGATGCCAAGCGTAAAAACTGAGTTAGAACCAAAAAAAATGGTCCATATTAGTTTAGACTGGAAGTGGACAAA
>JAGDQP010069554.1:0-10871 GCA_022664845.1 Lepisma saccharinum
AACAAGCGCGAAACGGAACTAGAGCGACAGGAACAAGCGCGAAACGGAACTAGAGCGACAGGAACAAGCGCGAAACGGAACTAGAGCGACAGGAACAAGCGCGAAACGGAATTAGAGCGACAGGAACAAGCGCGAAACGGAATTAAAGCGACAGGAACTAAAGCGAAAGTTTCGTTCTTATTCCGTTTCGCGCTTATTCCGCGACCCCGTTACGTACCAGTATCTATAAGTTCGTTTTGAGAGGGAGACACGGGCTCTCGAGCAGAGCTAAAACCGGGCCAGTTTTGGTGACCCAGCCCGACTCGAACATAGGTGACCTAGAGACCCGGTCCGAAACTTGACCCTGTCCAAAACTTAACCCGGATGAGTTGGAACCCGGTCTTGACCAAAATCACCAGACTGAAGTACTCGGCGAAACGATGATCGAATCTTGACCCGGCGATCGGTCTTATTCATATGGTTAGAATAAATCCATTATTTTATGGATTCCTTGGGAAGTGAGCTTATGTACGGTAACATCATTTTTGAGAGTTTTAAATAGAATAGAACATCTTTTAATACTTCAAACCTAAATTTCTTTCATCCTTTGCGAAGGAAGCATTTGTACTCTCGGGTGGCATTTTTGTTCTTTCCGGGGACATGGGACTATTTCAATATGTTACTCGAATTATTATTGTTAGGAACTTCCCGGCATAGAATTCTTGTACTCTGGGGAGTAACTCCCCTGTTCCCAGTCACCATAGGTAGAAAGTTTGTTCAAACAGAACAGTGTATAATATGGAAAGAATTAATCTCTGGTTCGCCCTCCGAGTCATTGGGTCCCAAGAACAGACCCGGTCGAAAAAATTACCCGTTTAAGTTTCATTGTGTCATTTGATATGATATGTAAATATATTAAATTATACTAATTCTGCCAAAAACGGGATTTCGGGGCGATCCGAAGAACGAAAGTATCTTAAAAAAATAAGTATATTGGAAAGTAATGTTTTCCCAATTTTCAGAGTAATTATATACCGAAAACGGTTTTTTCTTTCGAATTTCTCTTTCCCACTGAAAATTTCCGCTACCCGAAATTTTACCAAGATGTTCTTTCCGAATTGAACTGAACAGTAGAAACACTACTTCGGCAAATATTTTATACCTTAGTGACACTTTGCAATGCGACAAAGTATAAATTTAATTCGTTTTTGAGATTGAAAAAAATCAATCTGAAAGAACTAGTCTGTTCCACCTTAAAAAACGAAAGGTTGGGGTAACCCATTAATTTTACTAAACGAACAGCGAGGAGTTTCAAAATCACATCATTCTTTCCTCCGATGTGTAGTTTGGCTTTCAGAGCAAGAAAAAAAATACAAAATAAAAAAAATAGAAAAGTATTCAAGAGAGGGGAGGGGCATGTGCTATGGCACAAAAACATTGCTGAAATAAGATTCTCACTTAAGGCGGATGTTTAGTGCTGTTACCGCCCATACAATTCATTTTATCTTATCTTTTTAAGGCGGGTGTTCTTAACTCAGCGTACTACGAGTTAGCCCATTTGCTTTCAATCGAAGAGAACGTCTTCTTCCACGTGACGGGCTAATCTCTAGTTTTCTGTTTAGTCTAAAAATAAAATCCCGGGTTTTAACCCAACAATAATTACGTGTAGCAGGGACCGCGATATCGAAGATAAAGTTTTATACATTATTACCAAGTTAAAGACGAACATTAGGAACTTACTCAAACTTTTAATTTTTGATCCCTACAGCAACATCAAGTTACAGACCATCATTACTTTGCTATTTTATTGGAGGAGTAAACTTACAACAATTTTGACTCTGCAAGTCTGCAGAAAGTTTGCCATTGCAAGTCTGCAATCTTTCTACAAACTTGCACCAAAATTGATAGGTGACTAGTAATAACTGCTAAAAACCTATCTTGTCAAAGTGGTGGTAGGCTAACATAAGGACTTTGGCGTATAAATCTTGGCGAAATGTTACAACGGTTTGCTGTCCACTAGTCGACATATTTAGTCGGACTTCGTCCATCACTTTCATGATTCCATATTAATTAGTTTGTAAATTTTTTAAGTATCTGTATCGGCATTCGAAACTTCGATTTTTCGATTCCTTCACTAACCACTACGATATGGGGATATTTCCTCACTAAGATATAATTTACTATGTCTTTTCTGTTCCGAAGATGGTTTCTGAAGTAAAGCCCTACATTTAGGCTTGAATTCCATACTGTGATGAATAATTTTATATTGTGTTAGAGCTATTAAAGGTGATTCGTTAATTTTTCACAAGGGGAAATCGCTTCAGGAAAATCATAATGTGTATATTACTGCTAAGATTGATGCCATATTGTCTTCTTGGTGTTTGCATAACGTATCTAACTTGAATTTTCTAACCTATTTGCGCCAAAGGGGTAAAATTTTGAAAATCGTTTAAAATGTTGGAAAATAAAGAAGCGGCCAATATTTATAACTACAAAAAAGGAAGGAAAATTATGTTATAAAAAGATAAAACCTTTATCTTGTCGGGTATCGAACACCGGCTATCCCATAAGTAATCCAATATTTATGGTATGGGGTATCTAGTAATCCCATAAGTAATACCATCATTTACCCTTCACGTAGCTTAGCAGAACACTAACATATGCTATGGATTATTATCCCGAGGGGACCTCCCCTATATAATATGGGTTAAATAATGAATTTAACATCCAATCTTGTTGGTACCTCTTTTCTAAACCCAGTAGAATCTATTCGAATAACACGCGAGACACGCTTTTCATTTGGTGACAAGGGATTTCACACTTAAACTAGAATCGTGTATATAATAAACAATAATTCACAACAATATTCAATCCACTACTGGATGAGGCCTCTCCCGGAAGGAGAAATTGGTCTACTGCTTCCATGCTGACCAGACGTGTTGATTGAAGAAAGCTTCGCTACTGTCTCTTATTCATAGCAGCTCCCCAACTATCCTCACAATCCTGGGTTAACGAAATTTTGAACCCAACCGGGAATCGAGCCTGGGATCGCACGCACCGAAGTCGAGCGCGCTACCGACTGAGCTACGCAGGATTCTCTGTATATGTACGGGGTGCGGTGGCGCAGTAGGTAGAGCGCAGTAGAAACGGTTCAAGGTCGTTACAGAATCTAGCGACAGTAATGATCCCTAGGGTGGGGGTATCGCGGCAGTAATACCCCGGCCACATGTCAGTGGAGTACTACTCCTGTCACGTGACTTTTGACGTGAGTTGAAATGATGTTTGTACAAGATCGTGGGTGATTTTGGCGGGGAAAAGTCGATGATGACGTCATAGCAGACGTGGCTCAGTTGAGGTGTGAGTTGATTGGTCTTTGGTTGTTGTCCGTGCACGTTGTTTATACATCTATTGCTAAAGTAAGATGGTGAGTGATGACGTAATCCATACTGTAACATCATTAGAAAATTGGAGATTTTCGTGGTTGCGGTGACTTTATCCAAGATTGGAAAGTTGGGGGAAAAAACCGCTTGGCGTTTGGAAATCCCTATCACGTGACAGTGGTCATTGACACTGTGATGTTACGCAAGATGTTTGATTGAGCTGGGAGAGGGCCAGGCGATGAGTACTCTGGGCACGTTGTTCGGGGTTGCGGTGCATCATCCAAGATTCGAAAGTTTTGGGAAAAAGATCGTTTAGCGTTTGGATATCCCCATCATGTGAGAGTGGTCTTTGGTACAATGTCGTATTAAGCAAGATGTTTCATTGAGCTGACCTTAACTTTGGGGATGTTATATATATTGTACTATGTTGGTAGGTAAACTATTGCAAAACAAGATGGTAGTGGTGTAGCGTGGCTCAGTTGCGTAATGGGTCACTGCTATCTGAAACGAGCAAAGGATTGTGCAAGATCATTGACGTCATGGCGGGGGTACAAGTGAGGATTTGACGCCAGGCGGACCTTGACAGGAGAGCAAGTTAGAAGTAGATTCAAAAACATTAACATTAGACAGGAAAAATGGCAAACGAATAAGAATAACAAGAAGTGAACAAACAAACAAAGGAAACGAATCAATGTGGACTTCTTTTAGAGAAATAAGCAGAACTGAACAAACAAACAAATGAAACGAAAGGAATTATGGTACACACGTCATTATAAAGAGAGGGAAATGAAGAAAGAGGGGGACTTAATATTGAATTAGCTTATGGTAACAGATCTGATAAGAGCATTATCGTTCAAAAATCAGAAAGCACTTAGTGCTTTTGTATTAGTTGGGAGGGGCATAATTTGATTTTAATTTCAGTTGAAAGAACTATCACGTACAAGAAAAGCCAAGTTAAAAAATTGTGCAAAGGTTTTTTATCAGAGAACGTTAAAAGTCCAATCGTACAAATTATATGAAAGACATTGTTTTTAATTTCACTTGGGACAACACGTAGGACTCTGTCAAGAAACATTTTCAGTGTGAAATATCTCGATATAAATGTAGTGAAAAAACTCGATTGAAAAAGTAAATGCAAGCATATACAGGGGAAAACGTTTTGAATGTGAATTTCAGATGCGTACAATGAAGAACATGACACAAAATCCAGGGGCTGAAGCGATTGCAAGGACACGCGTACGCCTTTGAGCAATGTATTCGGACTTCTGCCTCCAGATTAAGTTCAATTTAGGTCAGCCAAAAATGTAAAATTTAGAGGAGAAAAGTTTGGTATTATGGAAGTATATTATGAGATTGAAAAACAAAAAGTACGTTAAACTAATTAGCTGCTTCGGTTTACTCCACTTTACGATCTGATAATGTAAAATTTACAGAGAAATATAACATTTACAACGTGTGTGGAAACGTTGAAATGTAAAATATAACAATTTTTCGTGTTTTAGAAGTGTAATGTAAGTGAGAGCGAGACACACTAGGAAGTATTTTGCTTCTTGTGCCCTGGAAGCAAGTACAAGCACTGTGGTTTAAACGTTATGCACATCACGTACAATAAGAAATGCCGAACCTGATTTTAGCTAACCCCTCTTCACTCACTTGACAGTATCCACCTCTCAAGGATTTTTGTGAAAAAATACGTGTCGTAAGTTATTGAAACTGTTAAATGCAGATGTCTCATGACTAAAATATAGTACTACGTCCTTCCATACAACAGTAATTACCTCTAAAGCAAGCACAAGCAGTGTGTTTTTAATGTTATGAACATTCCATATAATGAAAAAATACCAAACCTGATCTTAACTGGTCTTCACTCATTTGATATAGTGTGCAACTCTCGAGGTTTTTTGTGGCAAAATACGTGTCTTATAACAAGAAGTATTGCCATAGCTATTACTCCACACAGCGCTACATTTATTAAGTGATGATCAACTCGACTGTGTATTTTAACGAAATAATAATGCTTTTCGTATTTTTTTTTAGGTTGATAGTTATTGCTGTGAGATTAGGGAAGTGTCTGATAATTATTTGCAAGGAAATAAACTATACATATAGTTAATTAGCTGCTGGAAGCATCGCTCCATATAGTTTATCCGCTGCTACTGCGTTGGGCAGAGCACATGAAGTGAATTTTAAATGTGATGAGCTTCCCGTATAATCATAATTACGATTTTTTTCCCTAACAAGCATACACTCTTTATCGCCTGCTCGACATATTATTGTTTAAGTGTGTAGCACAATATGTCACATTCATCAACCGAAATGACAGCACTAGTATCCCTCCTCATGATGGCATATCTGTGTGTAAAACAACTTGATTACATGTTATGTAAAGGATTGTGAAATACGACTCTTCGAAACTGATTTTGGCTTACTATGCATCGCAAGGTATTTATGGAAGTGCCTATGTAAATTATTTATAAGGGAATGAGTGGTATAAAGCATACATATGGTAAAGTATGACTCAATAGCTGGCTGACTTGAACTTATCTTTACTTATTACTCAACCCCACGCATGATATTGTAATGCATTATAGTTGAACGCACCTGAAATTTTGTAAATAAGAACATTGAAAGTACATTTATTGCCGAATACCAGAAGCGACTAGAATGTACAGTGAAATATTTAATTATTTTATTCCTTCCTTGTTCAAGGAATAAACTACACTAAACAGAATGAATGCTCTACTCTGCAACATCGTAATTCACATTTGGCTACAATAAGTGAGTGATCAACTACTGCTCTAACTAGACCTTCAGCAATATTTTTTTCTATTGTCTTATAAAATGAAACAAAAGCGAGCCTTTTTGTTTGTCTTATTCTGCACTGTATCAGGTTTTGTTTTTTACTTGCTTGCAGACCGCGCAATGCATTTGTTAGGAATACACAATTTACCATTCCCCCAATCAAAATGTGTTTAGCCTATGAGAAATTTAGAAATCATCTTCACTTAATGATTCTGATGTTAATAGATTGTTAATTTTCTTTTACATTAAGCTTTGATGAAAGCGAAAAACTTTTAATAACTAGTTAAAAATTTAACATGGCATTAGTTATCAGATGGTTACGCTATATTTAATCGATGCTGAAGATACGAACTGTTCTCTTACCTACAAAAGATATTATGAAAAATATTTAGAAAGGATAGACTATCTCCTTCAAAGAAGGACTGGACCTCAATACATTATGAAAGTTCAGTTAACAAGATTTCCATGAGTTACTATTTATTAGAAATAAGTGCAATAATTATAGTCATGAATTGAAAGTAAATAAACTTCATAAATTTCTATTATGTGCTATTTCGGATTTTATAAGTAAACTCTTTCTTTAGTTATAACTCATGTTATCATCCCAAACTTTTCTTTGCTGCCATGTTGCCTCAAGTTTGGAGCCTTGCAATAGCAATATTACTGCAAACTTGTCGCAAGTTTGATGTGCTATCTAGGAAAGTGACTTGTCTAACATATTAAATATTTTGCTTCAGGAACAAAAGATTTCTATTTCCAACTCTTTAACAAATAATAAATTTTCTTCATATTAACTTACTAACCCTGACAATTTGGTCTCATCTTTTCTTTCAATCATTTGTTTTTTTCCTTTTCATATAAAGGAAGAATGTGGAAGATTTATTAAGTTCTTCGTTATTTGCTTTGTTTCAACCAACTGCTATTACCAACACAAATCAGTTTTCCCCCCTCGCTCTCACTTGTTGAAAATGTACATATGTTATCTTCTATGCTCAAAGGTCTTAAAAATTAAATTCAACTTACAGTATATAAATAAAATGTAAATAAGGTGTAAAGGGAGTTCAAACGTAGGTGGGGGACATTAGCAGCAAAGGGGGCGCATCCCCCGATTAGGGGTGGGCATACGCGAAAGTGCTGTTAACATTATCCCGAAGTGTAACACGTGTTTCAATTGGCTATTCACTCAAATCGAAAGCAAAGTAAGCAAGCATTCATGAAAATCATTGGCTGACTAGTTAATTGAAAGAAGTGTTTTACTCAAAGAATCGTGAGAGTTTTCTAACACATCTTTCTGCACAAAACTCTTTTCCTCAAGCACGGGCTAGGATCAAGTTTATTTCTACTTTTGAAATTTAGATTCCTTCTTTGTATTGAATACATTGTAAAAGTCGATCATTTTATAAAAATAAAATTCAGTGATACTTTTCTATAAAAAAGAATGTATAAGAAATATTAAAGAAGGAAATTTCTAATGAGAAATTTCGATAACAGAAGATGATTCAAACTCAGAGTTGAACTAAAAAATAAAACAACTCTTTTTAGTCCATTTAAAAACTACGTTTAAATGTCTCCGGTAGATATGGCATGGATTAAATTTCAGGAAAAAAAATAAAACTAAACAAAATTCTTCAAGCGAATTAACTTTAATTCATGGGATGCAAATAATTTTATTTACACAATTTCGATGACTCAATACACGCTTTCAAAAAGCGATGAGAACCTTAATGTTCTTCAGCAGCATCAAATTCCACGCTCTCTTAATGTTGTGAAGTGTTTGGAATCTTCAGACATCCAACGAAAAGAACTGTGTTCGTTGTGTTGTCACATATGACAAAAACAAATGGGTGATCAGCAACGAAACTCTTCGGTGGTTTTCTGTATAGCATAGCAGAATATTTCATCACTACTGAAATGACAGAATTGTGCAATCGTACTTAGCTTGCATACTTAAACGTTTAACATGAAACAATGCCATAATATTATAATACTCATACTTGTCAATTTTCAAATTGCCTATCTTGTGTAAATTCAATAGCACTGGTTTTGAACATTCTTTTTTCATTTCCTTGATTTAGTAGAAAGTACTCCTTGTATTTCAGGAATATGAATGAACTTGTTGAATGATACCAATGGCGCATATTCTCTAATGATTGGATCTTTATTTGTAGTGACAATCTTGATGTTGATGAGCTGTACTGTATATGGTGTAAATACTCGCTAATCTCAATACTGATTATTCTCAGATTATAATTAGGATTTTAGCCTCGTTATAGGCAGTGCTGGAATTTATTTTACTTGGATAACGGAGAAAAAATCTCTATGGGAACTACGGATTAAAATACAAAAGATGTAACTTTTAATTTCTGGCGAGTTATAATTGTCCTTTATAAACTAAACAACTACTAACTGCATTTTTGTAGTGTTCGTACGTTTTTTTTTAGATTTACTCATCAAAACTTAAACATCGTTCTGTATTTTCTTTTTGTTGGTTATTCGTTCCGAGAAACAGGGACGAGTTGATGGTAAAAAAAAAAGTTTAAGATATGCTAATATTAAGCTAAACGTACTTAAAACATATTTAAAAATTGGAGACTTATCTTTTTACTTCTAAGTCAAAAAAGGCACCAAAGGGAATCCTTCGACTAATCGACGGCATTATATCAACAGAGTATCCATATTAAACAATAGGGAACGCTCCTTTTCGAATTCCTTTCACCGAAAGTTACGCTATCTTCTTGGACAACGTGATAAACTTGATCTTCACTCAACAAACAACTGAACGAATTTCTTAAAACAACTCTATCTTTAGGGTGTGAGGAGAAAAGAGTGTTTAGCATATTTTCAGAAGGAACTATTTCAGGTTCCGTAACAGTGAGATAGAATTTTGTAGCCAATGAAGACTAATCATTCTTTAACAATCACTTACTCGTCTGGTTCAAGATAAAATAAAATGATAGCTGAGTAAAACAAATAGTTTTATTTAAAAATTTAAAACGGGAAACGTTTCCCCAAACTAACTAACAACTTTGCTTCATCAGACACACTTCCCTCCCCCTCTGCAAAAACCTTAGTCTGGATTAATGGTACTCCGAATGCAAAATCAGTGTGCACTACCTGAACTATGGCCGCTCGGTGATATTGGCATTTAATCTTGTGATTTGTAGTCCGTCGTTTCAGCGAATACGCTACGGAGCCATCGGTCAACAACAGTGGTACGTCGGTTATGAGCTTCATTAACTCAGACGTGTGATGTGATGACACAGACGATCTTTTCGTTACCGAATAACTTTAAAACAGGGAACGTGTAGAAATTTTACAAGTAATTATTTCTCCATTACATAGACTTTCCCGAACATACACAATGCTCTTCTAAACAATATCGATATCGCGTAATGACATCTTCAAACACTAACATTCTTTCTAAATTTCGTATTTTTATCTCTCAAGTTTTCCTCTTTGAATGTTTTTAAGATTGAATATAATACGGTTTCTAAGTTTTAGGAATCACATTGATTGTCGAAAAACCGTACCACGTCAACATCTACCAATATTAATTCAGAACGATATAATCGATATCCGCGATATTGGCCCAGTATTGTTCCGATAGCCTTGTGCTGCGAGGGTTACCTCTTTACAATACAAATTCCTAATACCTACATCACTTGTCAAGTTTCAAAATTAAAAAAGGAGACATCCATACTGTATTCGTGCCGTTTCAGGTACATTTCGAAAGTTTTTTTTAAAAAAAATTCAACGGATGATTATTGGACACACTTAATAGATTCCCACCTTTCTTCTTTTTTAACATATTGGAGTCAAGATTATTTGAAGCTCTGTATATGTATGTCTTTAGAATTTCAATTATGCAATAATACAAGGAGATCTTTTAGACTAATCTTAAGGGTCATAGCATATAATTTGGAAATTAATTCTGCAATATTTAACTACCTTGCGTACTAGAATTGCAAGAACTTAAAAACAAAATTAATCTTATTTCCAAAATATTTTCCTCAAGCACGGGCTAGGATAAAGTTTATTTCTACTTTCCAAGTTGGCACTAGCTTTTCGAATAAATTGTAAAACTAGATAAGTTTTATACATACAAGTTAGTAAATCTTTTCTATAAGTACGAATGTATAAGTTAAGATTCAAGCAAAAAAAATTCTAATGACAAATTTTGATAACCGAAAAAGACTAGAACCTAGAATTCAACTCAAAAATAAATTAACTCTTTTAGTCAATCTAAAAACTACGTTTAAATATTTTAAGCAGAGATGCCATGCCTTCAATTTGATGGGGAAAGAAAAAAATCCCTTTCGGTAGGCCTACAGGCTGAGGTAGATTTCGAAGTTTCGCTGGGAGCCGGGGCTCGCCCTCCAACTTCAGTGCTTTTGAGAGGATGCGCCTCCTTTATCTTAACCAAAATCTCCCTGCAGCACTACACCACCATGGAGTACATCTTCACCCTCCCACGGTTGGCTGCGCCCCTAAATGGAAGATTTGCCCCATTTATTGTAACCTACTCTTGGTCATACACCTTCATTGAAAATTTCGTTTCTCTACCTTCAATGATTTGGAAATTGCGTTTTTGGGGGCGGCCATTTTTTATCCAAGTTGACGACTTTTTGAAAGTTTTCTTATTTTGTCGTGACCTACTTGTGATAGTACAACTTCAAGTAAAATTTCATTTATCCAGCTCAAACGGTGTGC
>JAGDQP010069555.1:0-10870 GCA_022664845.1 Lepisma saccharinum
TTAGATTACATCATTAACAGTAAAGTAGTTCACTAGGTAGAGTTCGTGATTCGAGCGGTTGCAGTTCTCTTTTAAGAATGTGACATGAGAATGTTTCAATATTTTGTTAATTCCTAAATTGTTTTCTGGCACTCAATTTTTATTTACCCATTCGTTATGCACTGATCTGTAGTTTTCATATTAAAACTTTTCATGCGGATGGTGTTTACTTGCCAAGTAGTTGTCTTTTTGTCCAAACCTGTGTAAGTTCGCATGAGTTGTGTACATTATTGCCATTTCTGTATACACTATATTCTGAACTATAATATTGGTATCTAAGGTCTACCTTAAGCCTGACAAGCGAACATGCCTAGGTGCGAACGCTTTGGTCATTTGTTTACTGGCACGACTGAAGCCAAGAAATCAGTCTCGTGGGATCAGGGTATCAGTTGCGAAAACAATTTTGTATAAAAATTGTATTTCGTCCGCCAATGCAACTGAAATCAAGCGACCTTAAATATGTGTGTTGTGCTGGTATCTTCATCACAAGCCTTTGGTCAGTTGCTTTCAATTACAACAGTGAACCAACGGTCTTCATGTCAAAGAAATTAAACTTTTTAGGAAGTACATAATGAGTAGAGCTAGGATTTTTATGTAATATCATATTGCAAAATATGTAACATAAACTAGTGAAATGTGTAGAATAATATGTAATATGTATCTTTGAGAATACCATGCCACCTTAGTTCTACTGTTAATGGTATTGGAAATATCAAGCTCTAAAGTTCATTTTTCCAAACCTACATTCCCTGTAGGGCATTTGTGCACCCTAAATGGTTTGTAGTTTTTTTTTCGTATATTCAAGCCAGGAATTTAATGACTTGGTTTTGTTGCTATTGTTTTGCAACACCCTGTATATAGTGACAATCTTGAATCCCTCTCTCACCCGTGGGACATTTTTAAAGATAACCAAAAAGCGAAGTTTAGAAAGAAAATTGCAAAATTTGTCGGTTTATGTAAAATCAACACGAAATGTGTAACAAAGAACGAAATATGTAGGATAAAATTAGCATACAATGATACTAGTGTTACAGTTCATTAACATTTCTACTTTCTAGCATCCTACATAGCTGCAATGGAATATGTAATACATAAGAATCCTAGCTTTAATGAATTACAAAAATTTACTTTCAGAATTAACACGCTTCTGTGCTAGTTCGAGGTAAAATGTCATTGAAGAACAGGAAGCAGAAATCAGCGAATACTTTTACGTAGTTATTCGTTTATCAAACAGTGTGGTCGTGCGGCTAGCGTTTAGTTCTAACCGGGCGAACTGTTAGTTCTTTTAAATTACAAGTATGGTATGTAATTCATTTTCGATATTTATTTCTATGGAGAGACGTATTAATAATAATAATAATAAAAATAATTGAGACTAACAAGTGCGTACTCTATCCAGAGCTGAAACGATTCACCGGGTTTAGGCTTCGGATCCGGTAACCCGATTTAGACCCAGTAACCCAGAGGACAAAACAGTTTAAAATTATTTCCTTGTATTTGAACAGTTTCTTTCAGGGGTTACTAGGACTGGAAATTATATCCCCCAGGGCACGAAAAATACGAAGCAGAAATATCCAGATAATTATGTTTCCCAGACCAGACCTTTCGCGTCAAGCTTGGGGCCTGGTTTCGTTTCAGCTCTGACTGTATCTGAGCAATTCAGAAAGAAAACACAAACCGGTTTCGTGGAGGACGAGAACAATATTCTTTTGCAGAGCAGAATATTCTTTGTCGACATGAAAATAATTTTTAGAAACTATGAAGTGTAAACACACACGTGTCTGTGTAGTAAGATTTCCCTCCCTACATAGTCAGTAGGGCATGCTTACTGTCAGTGCGAGCGGTCCCAGATTCGATTCCCAGTGGATGCTCAAAATTTTGGTGCTGATCCAGCACCGTGAGGAGTTTGGGATTACGTGAATCAGGACGTAACGGACTGTCACGAATCTCACACACACGACTGTGAAGAGGCGTTATAGTGACCCCGTAACCCTCTATTTGAACAAAATACAACTGTCTCACAGGACGTAGGGATTAGAGGGTTGTTGCGCCTCCGAATTTGGTTTATATTTTGTATATCTGATTATTCAATAGGAAGTGGTTGGTGCAGGAAAGACTTCTGTTTCGTTCATTTTTTTAAAATGAAATCTTTGTTTCTTAAAACATTCTCTTGGCCGGACTTTGCTTTGTTCTTCCTGAGTATAAAACTTCACATCGGATTCGTTCATTTCACCAACATAAATATTTTTGAAAACTATTATTTAAAATAGAGTTTACTTGAAACCTGCAATTAAAGTTGTTTTTTTAAAGCAGAAAACTACCCCCGGATGGCATCGAACTCGAGTCTTGTACCTGGAAGTCTTGAACACTAACTGCACGATCATCTTCCTTCCTGGAAAAGGAAGTAAGTTTTGGCATTTTTCTATTTTCATTTCTTGTACCTGATCTTTAATTATCTTCTCTTCTAATGAGTACAGTAGTCGGATAATTGTTAAAAGTTAATTTTCGTTAAGTCCGTGTGTTCTTTAATAGTTTGCTTTCGTTGACATTAAACATTGTCACTTGGGTGTCTTTGCTTGCGAAAGCACAGCTTACAAGGAATTCAGGAACCAGGACCTCGGTTGTAGGTCACACAGATAGATGCTAGGAGTTGGTGTTCGAATTGCGATATATGTGAATAACTTGCAAATGAGAACGCTTCCGATTTGAACAAGTGGTCTCGCGCAAAAGTTAATGGTTATAGAAGTATATTAATGGCCATTTTGCATAATAGACCTTACACGTAATTAATCGAAAGACACACATCAGATTTTGGTGCGAAGGTAGACTATTTTAAAAACGTTTTAAGAACACGAATTGACGTCCTTCTGTTGGTTTAGATGACGTGATTAGGATGGATATGTGAAAGAAGATAATTATAATTTGTTCTTATTAACGCCTAATGTTCATTAATAATGCCAGTACTCTCTGTTAGTTATAATACTGGCGCTCCTATATCAGAAGATTGAAATTCGAATCATTATCTCTTCATTGCTTTCTGTGATTCGACCTCATATAATCAATATAATACTGCCACCCATTGAAACTAATGTCATTATTATTGAGCGTTTAAGGTGCCTATTAACATATTCCTAATATTGTTAATATGTAGAGAGAAAAAAGGAAAACGTATGATCGATTCATACATCCTTTTATACTACTAGTATTTTCGTGTGCTTGTGCTTTTCTGCGCATTATAGCTCATATCATATCATACTTAAAAGAGTACTTACGGGAGCATACACCGGCAAGTTAGTGACCAGGCTCTAAGCACTATACCGGCATTTGCTTATAAAAACAGGGGAAACCATGGAAAACTTCATTACGTATGCCTGGCAGTAGGAGACGAACCTGCGTGCATCTTCAATGCCGATCCAAAATCTGCGATCATAGTTAATGGGCCACGGGGGGTGGACACTTCTGTGCACTTCTAACAAGAAACAAGATGTGGCGGCAGTTTAAAGAGAGTTAGTTTTTCATCCGTGACCATTTCATTTATCTTCTCGAAAGTCAGTGCTTGTTTCATGTGAAAGATGGAAACGTTTGGTACTTGTTGAGAGAAGCTTTCGGCCCAAAAGGAAAAGGAAATTCAAGGCATCCGAAAGCTACTGAACCATTCGAAGGAACAAATACTTGAAGGAAAGCGGAAGTAATAATTCATATGCTCAGTTGGAAGCAAAATAGGGATTTCAACATGCTTCCTAGTGTTATCTGAGAGATATTAATAGGCAGGCTAAAAGAACTGACACTTCTGGTGTTGTGCAACGTAATATGCTCATTTACGAACTTTTTTATACTTCACTCAGCATTGATTACTACTTCCATGTTACATGACGGAAAGAGGATTCGGAAAGCGACCGATATGAGTTTTTTTTATCCCATGCAAAACACATGAATGTAATTCGTATTATTATTTGCTAACTTATCATAAAGCTGCAATACGACCAGAATTTTTTGATAATAGAATAATTAATTACTTACTTACTTTATGGTTTACGGAACTCGAAAGTTCATCGCCGCGGTAACAAACGCTCTCCATAAGATTCTGTCCTGAGTAAGATCAAGCCAGTTTTCATCACAAACACCTACTTCTCCAAGATCCCTTCTTATGTTATCCTAACGTCGTCCCGGTCTTCCCAATGATCTCTTTCCCTCCGGTCTATCAAGCACGTTGGAATATAATCTTAGTTTCTCTCTTCATCCGAGCTACATGGCCTCCCCACCATATTCGTCGCGATTTCATTATTCTTACAACATCGTACAGTCCGTGAAGTTCTTCATTATGCAGTCTCCTCCATTCCCCAGTCAACTCTTCCCGGTTCGGCCCGTATATCTTTCTCAAGACCTTATTTTCAAGCATTCGTTATTTATGTTCAGCTGCTAGGGTCGTACTCCAACCTTCGCAACCGTAAGTATTACCGGCAGAATAACCGTTCTGAATATTTTCAATTTCAACTTTCTTGATATTAATCGCTATGTTAGGAGTTTCTGGACTGCGTGGAGACATTCGTTGCCCGATGCTAAGAGACTTTGTATTTCTTCCGTGACCTCGTTTTTTGCTTGTTACAAGAAGCCTTGATCTTTTGCGCCCCAGGGTTCTCAAATCGGATCTAGTTTTTTTTGTAAACGTTTATTTCAGCTCGTTCGTGAGGGTTTGGGTTACGCTTTTTTTTTTCTGTTCATTTACGGTACTTCTGTTCATACTTGATGATTCTCCCTTACAGAGCAAGTCGAGTACTCTTGACCCCTACGTATTTCTGATAATCTCTATTGAAATATAGAGACTACGACAGTGGAGTGACTAAGATTTTGATGTCCGGGGCAAGGACATCTTTGCCTTTCCTTTGGAGACTACTTTTCCGTGCTACTAAAGTACCTTGTCACTATCCCTCACTCTAGACCACGAAAAAATAGAGCTAATTGCCTTCGATTTCATATTCGAGTTCAGCATTCGGAATTAGTAAAGATGAGCTTAAGGCATTTTTGGCTTTCTGTCTGCTGAACAGTATAGTGAGGTTAAATAAACACAGAAAAATTGCTCCACCACTGCACATTTGCGGAACAAATTCCTCAATTAAAATCTCCAAATATGGGTCTGGGAAAAAGTTCGTGGCTTTTTTTTTTTTTTAGTAAATTTCAACTGGTTTTCTTATAGGATGCAAAGGAATTTATTTAAACCAAATATGCTCCATTATTATCGACAATGTTTCGCCATTTTGCGGGTAGAGCCATGATGCCATCGGTGAAGATCTTCTGTGGTTTCTGGTTAAAAAACTGAATCAAGTAGTTTTCGCAGGCTTTCAAGCTCGCGCGATTTTTGACGGGTCATCAACGAAGTATTTGGTCGGGCGTTGTCATGATGGTAGATAACACCTTTCCTATTATTCAATTCGGGCCGTTTTGTTTCAGTTGCCTGGCGTAATCTCTCTAGTTGTTCACAGTAGAGTTGAGAATTAATCGTTTGACCAACTGGAAGTAGCTCATGGTGGACGATTCCCTTCCAGTCCCACCACACACACAGCATCACCTTGTTCGGCATCAATCCGGGCTTCGCGAACGCTTGTGACGGCTCACCATCCCTTCTCCACGATCTTTTACGCTTCCGATTGTCGTACGTGATCCATTTTTCATCACTGGTTATGAACGTTTCAAAAATGGCTCGTTTTCATAGCTTTTCAGCAGCTCATCGCAGATGTTCATTCGGTTTATCTGTTTTTCTCGCTCATGCGGAACCCATACATCGAGCCTCTTTTTGTAGCCAGCTTTGTGTAAATGATTCAACACAGTTTTGTGGTCAATGCCTAGCTCCATACCAATATCGACACTGCTGATATGCTTATCTTGCTGGACCTTTTCAAGAATTTCATGAGCTTTTTCAGTGATTGGGCGACCAAAGCGTGGCTCATCTTTCACACAAAATTACCAGAACCAAAGCGAGCGAACCATTTCCGCGCAGTAGATTTTAATAAGGTACCTTCTCCGTACACAGCACAATTTTTTTCACACGCCTGCGTAGCGTTCTTCCCTTTGTCGTAATAATATTGCAAAATATAGTGCAATTTGACATTACTGTTCTCCATTTTCACACGCAAATAACTTTCCAACCACTGCACCAATTTCGCTGTTTATACACTCACAGTAACGCTCGAAGTGTCACCTTTCCAACGAGCGTTTAGTGATGGCGCTGAGATCTGTGTCTCCTGAAGTATTTGCACTTGACGCCATCAATCGGGTAACGCCACGAACTTTTTCTCAGACTCAATATATGGAGTGCTTTGACTTCATAACCAGCTACTTGGGCTGGCAGAATGTCAAAGCGTGAGGTGTTTTCTATATTAACAGAGAATTGGCGTCCCGTGGTGGTGTAACGGATAGCGTACTCCGCCGGCAACTGGGAGATTCGGGTTCGAGTTCCCATCACGGCGGTTGTCAATTTTTCTGTTAATTTCAAAATTTACCTAAAGCGAGGTTCTTGTGTAAGAAAGGAATTGTATCTAGCATAAAGAGTTACTTTCTTCGTTAAAAATGTCGCTGTGCTAGTCCTTGACCATGTCCCTCCTCCTCCTTCTCCGCCTATCCGTCCCTAATCACACTACTAACTTGAGTAAAAGATGTAAATTAACTTTCAGGGTTATTTGTATGACAGCCAGGAAATTAATAATTCATTCCTGAATGTTGTGAACGCCACACGCTTAGACCACCTTCATAACTCTGCTGTCTAGTGTGTTGCATAAGCGCGCAGGCGTTGAGGGACAGGCAAGGCTGTAAACAAACATTTCGCTTCATGCGCTTCGTTGCAGCTTCTCAATAAATCTTGTTAATAGCAACTGAGTACCTACGGCGTTTAAGAGAAACGTAGTCATACATTATGTAAAGTAGCAGTTAATCACGTTATTTATCCTCCGTAAAGGATCGAAATCAATAGCTACACTGACAGGCAATTTCAGTAATTGCTTTCGAGTAGATATTACGTGAAAATTAACGGCGAAGTTCTTCGGATGTTCGTTTTTAATAAGGTGTTGCTTGATATGGGCAAAGTTTAATCCAGCCATAACGTTATTTTCTACTCTCTCTAGCTTTGTATTTTCACATTCACTATGTGCAATAATTTGCACTATGAAAGTTGCCTTGAAAGCGCATATTTAACTAGCTACATTCAGATTCATAGATAATGACCACAAGACATGGACAGTATTGCGATAAAAAAAATCTTGGCAAATACTTTATACTTCGTGGAAAATGGTATCTGGATCGAAGTACTCGACACTTTTAAGCGGTATCGAGTATAGGAATAAGTTCAATACTTCCTGAGCAAGTCAGTCCAGTCGTTTAGAGAAGGATCTAAGAAAACGAACACGTCCAAATCTGGATGTTAGTTGTGAATTGTGACATGTGCTGGCAGCATCGACAGAGATGACGTCACATTACCCGGTAGCCGTTGTGTGGTATAACTCAGCAGCATGATGGAGGACGAAAATGTTCTTTCGTGGGAAGTGGTGAAAATTTAGTAATGTTCCAGTGATAAAGTACATCTTTATCAAGTTACAATACCGCTGTACCGTCGAGTGCAACAGTGGAAAGACTGTTCAGTAAAACTTTGGTAAACTTGATGTTTATATGGGCTAGTCTAGTAACTTTGGACTTCGGCCCGTCACGATTCGCCTTTAGCTGTTAAAATCCATGCCCCTGCCGGGACTCGAACCCGGAACCTTCGAGCCGATGGCCTACCGCCGCAGACCGCTCGGCCACCCGGCCGGCAAGACTGTTCAGTGTAGCAAGAGATATTTTCCACTGAACTCTACAGAAGAGGACAGTTCTGATCAAATGATTCGGCAACCTCTTGCTTCTAAAATTTCACTCAAAGAAACCTGTAAACATTAACTGTGTTTGAAATAAAACGGTGATACCCCAGAAGGTATACCGTTGTTTTTCATGTGTGTTTGACATCTAATTGAACATTATTATTCATGGTTCTGTATCTCATATGCTGCTGGCGCATAACAGCAAATTTACTTCTATACGGAACACTTCTTTTATCTCTAAGAAGAGTGTTAATTGTTACTTACGTTTCAACATAACTATTTCACACTATGACTGTTCGTGTTACTACAATTCCACACTGCTCATTATTTGCCAAACAAACTATAATTGAAAATAATATAAAGCTAGCGTCGATGTTAAGTATCAAAAAAGCCTTTGTAACGATGGTCACCATGTCAGTATAAATAACCATTTAATAAAGCACATCGCACTATACATTACAGTTCCTTTTCCACTCCTTTTTAGGGTCCAAATTCGTATTTCGTGTATTTCAGTGAAGGAATGCTATTATTAAGAAAAATAATGTAAATTCACACTTGAGACATCAATAGTTATATATTAACAGGCGCAGATCGAGGATATGATCGGGGGAGGGGGGAGCTAAACGATAATTGTGTCACTTTATCCAGTATAAAGTAGGATTGAAGACCATTTTATCCAGTGTATACCTGGAGGTCAAGGAGGGAGCCCCCACCCAGCCTTGTATCCGCGCCTGTATATTAGTATTAGAAAATGGTGTATTGTTGCTTGTCGGTTGCAGAATTTAGATCATCAGTTAATCATCCTAGATTATTATGTTGTAGTTAGAATCTTGCTTATTTCTGAACGTTTGATGTGCGTCTCACAAACCAATGAGTTATATAGAAATAAATGAGTTTGGAACAAAGTTAGTTTGTTTGATGGAACAATCAAGAATTTTAGTAAGCGAAGCGGATTCTGAGTTTTAGTACGTATTGTTACTCAAGGCTAGATTGGTTATTGTTATTAAAAGTAGAGTATGCCTTATTATATGGTTATACTGTACTTCTATGCAGTTATGAATGTTGGAAATTTAAGTTCTAAGAAAGTTTCCCGATATGAGCAGAACTCTGTTTAACTTGAGCTAATAATCGTTGTGGTCTGATAGGTAAAGCATCGAGCTGCCAACTGGCCGACCCTTGTTCGAATTTTGAATTTGAATTTTGGCCTTTAATCATCTAAGGCTCAGGCCGTGATAGGAGAGGGAAAAGGATTCTGGAAGGTGACGGCCAGGGCTTATGTTGAAGGTGCATTCCAGGATTTGCCTGGTGTGACATGAAAACCCTTAGTTATAATCGAACCCACGACCTTTTAAATGCTACGCCAGTGTTCTTTTACTGGGCTACGGTGGCTCGGTGACCCGTGTTCGCGTTCTGCTCCGTACCATTTTAACTTTTTTTGTGCCCTGGTGAGAATCAAATTCCTTTAAACAAACTTTATCTGAAACAAATAAAACTTCGTTTGGTCCCAATTTGAACATATTTTTTTTGTCAGCCACAATCTAAGATTTTTCTGTATAAAAGTGAGTTTTCAACTGTTCGTGCCCACGTAATCTTCCAGAAGCTTTTCTTTGTAAACTGTTTTCAAGATCGCTAACAAACTACTGCTCACTCGTTTTGGCTTCGAAACTTTTTCTTTCGACATATACCGAGGAAAATGACAAATTCATTGTGTTCTTAGAAGTTGACTTGATGAAAGCAATAGTCTATCAGAGAGATGACACGAGTTTTATCCCCGATACCACCATTTTTTATTTTTTATTTGCTAAGCTAGAAAGGCCGGTTATTGCTACGCTTGATCGCATGTTAAAATTTTTATGAAGACAAGTACAAATCGGAAGCAAAAAGAAGGGCTGCGATTCTACTAACAATCTCGAAAATTCCGATAGTATTTTAGCCACGCAAACATTAATTTTTTAAAGCAAGGTTGGCAACACAGACAACTGGAGTGGTTAGGTACGGAAACCCCCGTAGTACTTTTTCTATTGTGTCGAATAATGTTTATGCTAGGTTTGTCGCATCTTTGTATAGCTGAATAGAAGCAGTTTGAACAATTGGTTATTTAAAAAAAATTGGCTTGTCAGCTCTGAGCTACAGCACTAATCAGGACTGTTCCGGTGGCTCTGAACCAACCTAGCCAAGATCTTTCCAACGACACCATTGCCACGTCTCATTACCATGTAGTTCCGGAGATTTAATTTCTGGACATGGACGGACGGACATCATGAACGAAATTATAAGATCACTTTTGCTTTAGCTTTGCTATCAAGGGATCTAAAGCTATAGAACTGACTCATTTGAATTATGCAAAAAAGATTTCTAAAACGTAAAACTAGTGCGCTTTTTAATAGTGTATACGACCTCTCATACATAATACTTTGGCAAGTATAATGTGTTTCCGTGTATATTTCTTTATGACTATTACGGCCTTTTTATGGAGCTATTTTCTTATCCTTTACACAAGTAAATTCATGTATTCACTATACTGAGTTTTTAAAAGCAGGGGAAATGTTTTTTTTTCTAATATATTACAAAATATAAAGACTTCGTTAAAATAATATTACACGGAGGACGTTTTGGAGAAGAAAAACTATGTAGGCCTTTTTTTCTTTTCTTTAGTTTTACTTTGCTGTGGTGGAGGTCTCTCTTTCACGTCACTGCATTTCCTTTTTCTTGGTTTTTCGCTTCTCTTTCATAGCACGCTTCTCTTAACCTTTTCACATTTAATTAAACATGTTCTTTTGAAATGAATACCTTGATGTTTCAGAAGTGGAATGCCTTGCCTTCCTGTACTTAATTATAAAGAAAGTAGACGTTATTTCTTCAGGTATCTTTGTTAAAAGCTTTTTTAATAAGCAAGAAATTTCAGAAATGACCTCCAAATTTAAGTACTATTTCTTTTCGGATGCAGAGGTTATGAATTAGAACTTCCTCATTAAATTCTACTGTTTTTT
>JAGDQP010069556.1:0-10870 GCA_022664845.1 Lepisma saccharinum
CACAACCAATCAGATGCGAAAAATGTCAGACCTATAATCAACATACAACTGCCAAATGTACACAACAGCCTAAATGTGGATTCTGCAGTGGGCCACACAACACCCGGCAATGCACAAATCTGGCACAAACACCAAAATGCGCACAATGTAACGAGGCCCACCATACATACAGCTATAAATGTAAGGCAAAACCACCTGTGCAAGAAGAAAAACCTCACCTCGTCGTGCCAGTCCGAACACACGAGCAACTAGACCAGGCTACTTCCACATCTACAGAACCAACATCGGTTGACAACCCAGTAACAATCGAACAAATGCTAGCCTTTGTAGCAATGACCCTACAAAACATTCACCCGTTTCTAAGACCACGCATTCTGCAACAGGTTCAATATGCAGCAAAAGCTACCCTACAAGTCAATTTCAATGCTACGTATTCAGGTCAATATGTACACTTTCATGCAACGCAACTGGCAAGCCCCACATAGATCCATGAGGAACAAGCAAAATCATACAATTTTTTACATGATGGCATTAGCTTTCTTATTTCTAAACATCAGATCAGTAACACAGAAGAAAATCCTACTTGAACAACTGCTACAGGATGAAAAAATAAACACATTTATGCTAAACGAAACTAACCTAACCGCCAAGATGCACTGTAAAATTGGAAAACAACAAATATTAAGACACGACAATAAAACCGCCACACAAAAGGCAAGCGGTGGAGTACTACTGGGATTCCAGCCGACAATAGCATACCGAAGACACCAACATAACATAGCAAATCTACCGGAGCACCTAATAGTAACATTGTATTTTAAATCACTATACATCACAGTAGCAACAATATATGTCAGACCCAGGCACCCAATACCATATGCATTCTTCCAGTACATATCCAACAACTTCAGAAACTATATCATCATGGCAGACATAAACTTTCACAGCAGCCCAGTCCAACAGAAAACCAGATTCAATAACTTCATAACTACAAACACTACTGGCGAAATACATAAGCTACCTCGCCACACAAGACCCATCAGTAACACCACACCGGATATAGTAATCACATCATCCAACCTCTCAAATCGCTGTCTGGTAGAAGTCTTAGACACTATTGGAAGCGACCACGACCCAATAAAATTCACACTGCGCTGCCAAAATCAAGACAACAGGAAGCAAGCACCATACAGACGCACTGTACCTCGATATGATAATGAGTCTTTCGTGCATGTATTATTACAATAACTCGCAGGTTGATAGCATATACAGTAGCTCATGCAAAGTAATATATGAAATTAGCTTTCATAAGTCTTTTAATGCTGCACATATCGCAACTCACAAGTATTCGTACCGATGAACTTTGCTTTAGTTTTAAAAACATATTAATTTAATCTGTAATTCTTTTTCTATACAAGAACAAATTACACCCTGTGTTTATATGCTTCAGAACATTAGAACAGAGGAAAATATCCGATTGAAACTGAAAATAAATTACGCTATCTTTTTCACAATTGAGAGCATAGGGTGCTGAAAGCTTCAGAATTTACCTTAGAGCTGATTTACATATAAGTTCGCGTTCCTTGTTTAGCGTGCGATTTACGTGAGCAGGCAATTCAAACATGCGTTTTATTATGTATTCTACGTATTAGATAATAAAACATATGCTTCGAGCTGCTACACCTCGCCAAGGGAAATTTTGGGGAATTTTCCCCTCTGAAAACTTCGCTCCCCCTCACTAAAATCCTATTGGATTCACTGATAAATGCTTATTTATCGAATTAAAACCACCACTATAAGCGAAAATATGTCAATTCAAGCACTAAACCGAACTATACCGCTGCATTCAAACATAATGAAGTTACCTCCCCACTCGGAAAACTTAGTTGATTCTTTTTGAGAGACTAAAATCTCAAGTAACTATCATCAAAGGTTTCAAAAACAGCTAGAAATTACAAACCTATTTTTTTAAAAGAAAGTGAGACATACGGTCTACATTTTGAATTTCATTTATGGCATTTACGCATCTAAGGCTCAAGCCCGGAAAAGGAAGGGGAAAGGATTCAGAAATATTTTCATCAGGGCCTACGTTGAAGGTGCCATCGCGGCATTTGCCTGGTGTGATTGAGGGAAAAAAATTGAAAAACTTCACTCAGGATGCTACATACGGCTTACATATTTGCACCCTTTTATAATGTAAACATTTCTATATGGAAATAATTATTACAGCATAAATAACTTTAATTACAGTAGTAATTTATTTTGAATTTTGTAGACTGAACAGACATTTAGAGACTACGCTAATCACAAATCTGAGATATGACATATGCCATCTCTCACTTCAAGGAAATGAACAGTCTGAGTCTTATTCCGGGTAACCTTCCTGACACGGCATTCCCATGCTGGAACTCAAAGGAAAAGCTTAAATAAATCTATCCGTACAGCCGACAGCAGAACTCCAACCTCCTGGTACTAAACTGAGAACCATAACCTCAACCTACTCGATTGCCGGAGCTAGCTAAAAATTTTATTGTGCGAACTCAAAGGAGCAATATTAGCAGGAAGTCTGTTTTAGTGAGAATGAACACTTCCATCAAATATTTATGACACTTGTATATTTATATCAAAATAAAACATTCAGGAAGAACATGAAATAAGTGTTTTCGAACAGTGTTACGTAAAAGACAATTCGCTATATAACTGAATTACTGCCAACGTCACGATTAAACAGACATCTTATTTTCATTGCAAATCATAAACTAAGTACGGTACGAAATCTGTTTAAAAGGTAACAATAAATATACGAATAGAATACTGAACATTATTTTCCTTGAATGCCCCTCTGTTTATTCTAGTTCTTCAGCTGGTTTTCAGGACAGTATTAATTATTAGGAATTACGTCGGAATTTTGATAGAGTTGTTCGAAACTAAAAGAGGGCGTTAAAATAAAAACCTCTTTTACCAAATTGGTGAGCTTTTCTTTACAAAGATGGACTTGGGAACCAGAGTGGGGAAAGTCTAGTGTACTACATGCCTTTTTCATGTGATGTCTCTAGTTTTTTTTAAATTTATTTATGATCAATAGCCATCTAAGGCTCAGGTCAAGGCCCTCTAGCAACGGTTCGAGTTTTTAAAACCAAACATCCTTGGATTTAAAAATTATAATTTCGTACACTCGTAAAAAGAAAGTCTGTTGGTAAAGGCTGTGATGTCATCTGCATAATAAGCCAGTATCAACTCTACGGAAGACATTCCTGGAGAAAAGAGGGTGGAGAATGTGGTGGTCAAGTTCTTGACTATAGGTGATATCCCGGCATATTTTTGATAAAACGGAGCAATAAACGGAGGAGTACGGTAAATTTAGAGGGTCGGCCCCTTCTAGCCACCTTCGAAGTGAGTCTGTGTCATACCGGTAGGTTCAGTGGTACTGACGCACTCCACGGACCAAACATAGCTTATGGGCATCTACAAGGTATATTAACACAATACTTAGTTGTGCTTGAGAAGGTTTTTAATCTTGAGTCAAACTATGATGAATTCTTATTTCTCTCTGTAAAGATAATGAGCTCCAAGATGTTAGACATATACTAATACTTCAATAATAAAGCTACTGTGTCCCCTTTTCTAGATTCATTCTACTCATTCCGCACTATGGTTAGCTTTTCATACAATATTAACTGGAGTACGAAATATAGGAACACTAAAAAAGTCTAGAAAGTTACAATATACCGTCTTATATTACCATTACAAATAAAAAGAAGGTAAAATGGTTCAGAGGTTTCAAACAAGATGTCCTCTTACTACATTTACCTACAATCATGCTATAATACCTAACATAATAGAAACATTTGCAGCTTTGGTTATTCATATTAATCTCCCTTCAGCATTATTTCATTATCAGTTTAAAACTTTATAAATAGGTATTTAAATATTCAAACAGTTGATTTCTAAACAAAATTAAGTTAAGATTCATACAATAAAAACATTTCCTCGTTTGAACTAAGCATACGTTCAAAGTAGCGCCATCTCTCGTTCAATTTGGCTACAGCTCAAAACATCTCAAGTTCTTTATTAGAATGATATCATACTTTCTCAGCATGAAATAGCAGAGATATGAATTATATTAGTGAGATTGTTTCTATCAATTCAGGTATATGATCCAGTAACTTTATTACTACAGGGGGGATGTTCGATAGCTGTGTAATATCGGCCAGGGCTGGGTTTGTTCCTTCAGGAACACAGGCTTGTACTATTCCAAAATCTTATTGCATGCTTTCCCTTCCTCCATCTGCAGGCCTGAAAAATAGATACCCCAAAATATAATAAATAAAAAATAAAATTTAATTTTAAAGTAAAATATAAGCCCTGTCAAAATCTTGCAACATTCGTTCCCCTCCTCCATCCTCTGTCCTGAGCCATAGATGTCTGAAGACCATAAATAAATGTGAGTCTGCTTCACTGTATCTGATCATTCAGTTTCTCAACACGCAATGGCAGAGACATGAATTATATTAGTGAGATTGCCTCTATCAATTCACACACACACACACACATACACATGAACCAGTAACTTTATTACTACAGAGGAACGTGCGATAGCTTTGTAATATCGACCAGGGGGGGTTCATTAGATGTTCTAATGTAATCTATCAGATATATTATCTTTTCAGGGCAATAAAATGAATTAGTAGGGTCGTGTGGATGCATAATTACTACCAACATCAGTTTGTTCGATAAAAACTTCTATGACCTGGCCTACCCATTATTGATTTTCATAAATGCAGGCAACATAACAACGACGAAATAGTTCAATCAATTTTACTTTCGGATTAATAGTAGTAGGAAGTTTGACCACGAAGTGAATCTTTCCTTACTTATGTTTTTTTACTATCAATTTCAGTATTAATCAACTAGATGTTTTCTGTAGAGTAAAGAATCTTCTCGTGCAATGTAATGAGGGCTACATCCCTCCTGATTATAGGTGAGCATACGGAAAAGTGTTAAAAGACTCTTATTATGTGAATACATTGTAGAAATTAACCTCTTTATAACACAAATACTTAAACACGTGTTTCAATTGGCTACTCAGTTTCCTTTCGTACAAAAGAGAATTAAATTTTTAAATAAATGAATATAAATAAATTGATTATACCCAAATAGGGGTAAAACATTAAATGTGAGGGGAATACATCCCTGATTATACGTGAGCATACGGAAAAGTGTTAGAAAGACTCTTATTATGTGAATACATTGTAGAAATTAACCTCTTTATGACATAAATATTTAATCACGTGTTTCAATTGGCTACTCAGTTTCCTTCACATTATTAAAATAAAACAAGTTGCAGTATTAATGATTATCCATTCGTTCACTTATCAAATGTCTTCACTTTGATGTTCATACAAGTTTCGAACCGAGTCGTCTAACTTTAATCTTCAATTAACAGCGTAGGACATGTCCATCTGAATGTGATAAAATTCTAATAGAAACACTTGGACGATGGATATGTCTACATCATGTTGTTTTCATAATATCATAAGCCTGTAACATATCGAGAACAAAGTGGAATTCAAATAGACAAGAGCAAAATGCACGGCATGGCATCTTAACTGGTGCTCATAAAAGTAAAAGTTTCGAGCCGAGGCTCGTGACTTTAATATTCAATTGATAAGGTAGGACATTCCCCTGAATGTGATAAAATTCGAATAGAATTAGTTCGACGATGCATATGGAGTCAAGGTATAAATATCTTTTATTAATCAACTCTGCTATAATTCTTGTTATCACTTCAAAATGATCTTAAAACCTGAAAAGCAGGAGCTCATTCAGACGAGGTGAGATAGAAGGAAGCTATGAGAAATGAATGAAATAGCTGTATGAATAGTTAGTTCCATTTCATGTTTCTTCCTGTCGCTCTAGTTCTTGTCCTCTAATTCCGTTTTCAGGTTATTTCCTGTCGCTTTAATTATATTTCGCGCTTCTTCCTATCACTTTAATTTCGTTTCACGCTGTTTCGTGCATGTTCCGTTTGTGTTAGTTCCGCTTCGCACTTGTTCCTTTCACACTAATTCCGTTTTGCACTTATTCCGGCGACCCGAAACAATATATTCCTACCTGAAAAATGTTTCCAATTAGCTTGCAATATAACTGCCAAGCCATGCGAAAAGATCTGATTCTTACCGGATGTGTTTAGCCAAGCCATGCGAAAAGATCAGATTCTTACCGGATGCGTTTCCAAGTCCTTTTCATATAAGTTGTAATTTAATTCGTACTTCACCACAGTTTGGGCATATCATCCTAGGTTCAGAGAGCATCACGTGATCTTAGTGAAGGATTGAGATGACTAATTCTGTTTTACAGTTATTCCGCCGACCTGAAACAATATATTCCTATCTGAAAAATGTTTCCAATTAGCTAGCAATATAACTGCCAAGCCATGCGAAAAGATCTGATTCTTACCGGATGTGTTTAGCCAAGCCATGCGAAAAGATACCGGATGCGTTTCCAAGTAAGTTGCCAAGCCTTGCGAATGTGTCTGATAAAATGAGAAAATGTTCAATAGATGCCAGTACAATTCTTTTCATATTATCATATCAAGAATTTTAAAGATAAAATAATTGTTTTCTTTTATACAGAAATGATCTTAAATATATATTTCTACTCTACTAAACATAAAATAAAGAAACAAGCGATGAATTCATAATCATTGATCAATTAATATTAAATACTCATAAGTGACCGGATGTGTTTCCAAGTAAGTCGCCAAGCCATGCGAAAAGATCTGATTCTTACCGGATGTGTTTCCAACTAAGTTGCCAAGCCTTGCAAATGTGTTTGATAAAATGAGAAAATGTTCACTAGATGTCAGCACAATTCTTTTCATATTATTCCATCAAGAATTTTAAATATAAAATAAGTGTTTTTCTTTTTCTTTTATCTAGAAATGTTTTAAATATATATTTATACTCTAGCAGAGATAAATTGAAGAAACAAGCGATGAATTCATAATCAATGTTCTGTTAATATTAAATTCTCATAACTGATTTACTGTATTTATATCTCATAAGAAGGACTAAAGATTTTCAAAGTGCAGACCGTCATTACAAAAGCCAGAAACAGACTAAATCTCCTTAAAAGACTGACCGGAACAACATGGGGACTCAAAGTTAGCTCAGTTATTAATACATATAAAGCATTTCTCCGACCAGTGTTGACATACGGTTTTACTGCTTGGATTAACGCATCCCCTGACGTCTACAAGAAACTACAAATCCTAGAAAGACACGCCTTTCGCATTGCCTACAGAGTAAAATTACCCAGTCTCACCCGCGAACTTTACGACAGAATAAATTTTCCTCATCTGCTTTATCATCTGGAAACACTACGTCTAAAATACATAAGGCAACGCTATGACACGCAACATCCTTTACTTACCGACATAATCCAAACACAACAAAACGACAACATACAGAACAATAACAATACACCACTCTCAACACTCCTCACCATCTACCACTATACATTACCACCCGATGACCCAGAAGAAGCATTTATTCGTCAACTTTGCTCATTCGATCTTTCACATCACCTCTCGCCTTCATATATTGCACAGTAACCATCTTAAACTAACAGAGCTTTCACCTGTCTCCATCACGGTCTAGAGCAGCTCCTAGACCAGAAGAATATCAATCATTTGTCTTTAATTGTGCCAAAGTGTTGTGACGTCTAGTGCACCTCACCTTCATCACATCACCAACCTCATCCAGATCTGATTTCTTCCCCATCTATATGAATGATTATGAGGAAAACTCATGACCAGATAATGGAAAAATAAAATACAGTTTACAGATACAATAAACCCACTTAGCCCATCCACTTTCCAATATCCTTACCTAGTTCAGCTTAACTTCCCTTCCCATATAGAGGGTGTAGCCCTTTGGGGGAGCTAGCCGCGGCTAGCAAAAAAAAAATTCAAAGTCATCTTACTGGCGAGACACCAGTCAAAAAACGTTATTGCTGCAGAGCAATTGAAAGATACACCGACTCCGTAGTTATTTAAGGGTTACTATTGGTATTACGATTACTTAGGCTATTTATCTGGTTTACGATTTGGGTTTATTGGTTATATAATTTATAAGTTACTGGTATAAGTATTCTGACCAAAGCTATTCTTAAGGACTGTGATTCTGGTTAACGATTTGGATTGATACAATCTTCTATTTTCTGACCTCGCTATATCACTGGACTTCGATTTTGGCTATTTAAAGTTCTAGATCATATATTCTGACTGTTGCTATTCTTTGGAATTTAATTTTGGTTACATATTAAATTTACATCATTTTAATATTTACTACACTATATATTGCGCAACTTATATCCAATTAAGCATTCGGATTGATCTCCACAATGACGACGCCTGGCTCACGAAAAATGGAAGGTTCAAAGGCTAGCAACATACCCACAGGCCACATCGGTTTACCCCAGGTCGTACTTGGCCCTCACCAGTTACCCGGAGCAGAAAAACGAAAGATCGAACCGAAATCTCACCGATCGCGATCAAGATCTCCTGTACAGTACAAACGACAACATAACATAAGTGAATCTTCAATTGATAGTACAAATATTCACATGGAGCTCGATAGTGGAAACCAAAACGTATACAATAAACAACAGACCTTCAATTTCATACTGTCCAAATATGACGCCAAATATCAGAACAACAAACAAATATTCTTACAACTGACAAAGTACATTCCTCGAACATCAATAACTCAGATAGTTCCTACCAGAAACGGATACATACTGAAGTCAACAGATCCAAATCTTTTGAAGACTATTAGAGACAAAAACTCATTCGAAATCTTTGGTAAGAATGCAGTAATAAAACAACTTGATCAACGAGGTCCGAAACAAATGCCACCACCACGATCACCGCCTGCACTATCTGTCGTAATTAGAGGGATCCCGCCTGATTATACTGACAATGAGAATCAGGCTGAACTAGAGGAAGAAGGCTTTTCGGTGATAAAATGCATCAGGATTATGTGCAGAGAAGGCCCAACCTTCATGGTACGGGTCCTCTCAAAGTCACAAGAAACCATCGACGACCTCCTGATGAACGGTGCACAAATATACGGTAGGAAGCATAGAGTCGAACCGTCGCAAACACCACAACCACAACCAATCAGATGCGAAAAATGTCAGACCTATAATCAACATACAACTGCCAAATGTACACAACAGCCTAAATGTGGATTCTGCAGTGGGCCACACAACACCCGGCAATGCACAAATCTGGCACAAACACCAAAATGCGCACAATGTAACGAGGCCCACCATACATACAGCTATAAATGTAAGGCAAAACCACCTGTGCAAGAAGAAAAACCTCACCTCGTCGTGCCAGTCCGAACACACGAGCAACTAGACCAGGCTACTTCCACATCTACAGAACCAACATCGGTTGACAACCCAGTAACAATCGAACAAATGCTAGCCTTTGTAGCAATGACCCTACAAAACATTCACCCGTTTCTAAGACCACGCATTCTGCAACAGGTTCAATATGCAGCAAAAGCTACCCTACAAGTCAATTTCAATGCTACGTATTCAGGTCAATATGTACACTTTCATGCAACGCAACTGGCAAGCCCCACATAGATCCATGAGGAACAAGCAAAATCATACAATTTTTTACATGATGGCATTAGCTTTCTTATTTCTAAACATCAGATCAGTAACACAGAAGAAAATCCTACTTGAACAACTGCTACAGGATGAAAAAATAAACACATTTATGCTAAACGAAACTAACCTAACCGCCAAGATGCACTGTAAAATTGGAAAACAACAAATATTAAGACACGACAATAAAACCGCCACACAAAAGGCAAGCGGTGGAGTACTACTGGGATTCCAGCCGACAATAGCATACCGAAGACACCAACATAACATAGCAAATCTACCGGAGCACCTAATAGTAACATTGTATTTTAAATCACTATACATCACAGTAGCAACAATATATGTCAGACCCAGGCACCCAATACCATATGCATTCTTCCAGTACATATCCAACAACTTCAGAAACTATATCATCATGGCAGACATAAACTTTCACAGCAGCCCAGTCCAACAGAAAACCAGATTCAATAACTTCATAACTACAAACACTACTGGCGAAATACATAAGCTACCTCGCCACACAAGACCCATCAGTAACACCACACCGGATATAGTAATCACATCATCCAACCTCTCAAATCGCTGTCTGGTAGAAGTCTTAGACACTATTGGAAGCGACCACGACCCAATAAAATTCACACTGCGCTGCCAAAATCAAGACAACAGGAAGCAAGCACCATACAGACGCACTGTACCTCGATATGATAATGAGTCTTTCGTGCATGTATTATTACAATAACTCGCAGGTTGATAGCATATACAGTAGCTCATGCAAAGTAATATATGAAATTAGCTTTCATAAGTCTTTTAATGCTGCACATATCGCAACTCACAAGTATTCGTACCGATGAACTTTGCTTTAGTTTTAAAAACATATTAATTTAATCTGTAATTCTTTTTCTATACAAGAACAAATTACACCCTGTGTTTATATGCTTCAGAACATTAGAACAGAGGAAAATATCCGATTGAAACTGAAAATAAATTACGCTATCTTTTTCACAATTGAGAGCATAGGGTGCTGAAAGCTTCAGAATTTACCTTAGAGCTGATTTACATATAAGTTCGCGTTCCTTGTTTAGCGTGCGATTTACGTGAGCAGGCAATTCAAACATGCGTTTTATTATGTATTCTACGTATTAGATAATAAAACATATGCTTCGAGCTGCTACACCTCGCCAAGGGA
>JAGDQP010069557.1:0-10870 GCA_022664845.1 Lepisma saccharinum
GGAAAACCTCGAGACTACCCCCAACTTTAACATATTGCGGACAAAACTTGATAGAAACTGTGCAAAACTCTACGTCCACCCTCCCAATTTTGACTTTACGCCCCCAATCTGAAAATCCTGGCAGCATCCTTGATTACAAAGTATTCCGAACCAGTATGTTTAATAAACCCCACCGAATTTGCAGACTAACACCGTGCAAACAAACAATGTGTGTTACACATTTGACATTATCCTGGATGTGTATCAAAACTGGAGTTTCACTGGAAATCATAAGTATTTAATCAGACCACCAAGTTTGGTCTCCATTTTGCAAGTGATTTAATGAATTTTTGAAGCACCCTTTATATATTCGAATAACCCTGCAAAAATATAAAATCACTTCTCTCTTGCTGTTAGATTTGAATTGTGGGAACTGAACTTTATACTGTGGGAACTGAACTTAATATCTTTTATTACGTTTAAATTCCATATTTTTTATCTGTGCTCCTTCTTCTATTTTCCCTTCTCTCTTTCTCACTCTCTCTTTCTCTCTCTCATTTCTCTGCCTCTGTCTTACAGACATCCATCGGTTTCAGTGTTTCATTGTATGTTTAAATTTTTCCCTTGATCAACTTATGTATATTGATTCGTCTCGCTTTCATTTTATCGATACAAATACATATCTATTTTTTTAAAAAAATGTTCATGATGTTTGCCGATTTTAGTATGGGCGAGACGAAGGAAGGAGAAAGAGGGGGATCTGTTTACTAGAAACGATTATGGGATTAGAAGGTTCCATTTGGGTTACCTAGCTGCACGGCGTTCGCTGTCGCAATGTTTTTGATGCGAAGTGTACCATCCCAGTATATGCCTGGCGTGACTGAGGAAAACGCTGGGAAAACGTAAGTCAGGACAATCTGCCGCTGGTACCGATCCGAGGTCCTCCCGAATACGAAACCAACGTTCTACCAAATAAGGTACGGTGCTCGTAAAGAAAGCATACTCGTTTCGATGTTTATCACATGCACGCACACACAATATCATAGGCACGCCCACACAAAATAACGTAAATAACAACATAATATCTGAAATTATCAAGCATAAATATCGTGCATCGTGCCCTATTTTTGAGAACTGATAGAAACAGACCTTTTCTCTTGTCTTTCATGCATAACGTTAGTGTTCTATGAAATTTATTAAGAAAGAAAAAAGAAAGAAACCATGGGTTTTAAAATTCATTTTTGTTTCTCCATGTTCGGTAAGGATCTTTTCTATTGGACAATTTGAATTAAACTCTTCAGTACCCTTCAACTAGTGGCCCACCTAAAATAAAAATGGTGTTAGGTTTCCTATTTTATTGTTTGAAATGGGACTCTCTTAAGTTTTTCATTATTTGCTACATACTACAAGAAATCATACATATATTTTTCAGAACCCAGGACATGTGATAATGTTTTCTGTTAAAGAAAAGAAAATTCCAACCCTTGCTCGCTCACTCACACTCTCTCAGAATCACACACCGCCGACTCAACGTTAGTTGGGTGGCCTATCTTGTAGGCTTAGAGAAAAATCATGTATAACAAAGTCATGTGAACATAATTTTGGCCATGATAGTACAATATCAGCACTACAACGAATAACCAGTGAGAACATCAATAGTGCAGCACTAAACCGTTTCTAGAGTATTAGAATTGTTATTAAACTTTTGATGTTCCATGTTGGTTAACTTTTACATGATTAGAAAAGACTACCTCGGAGGAATGTCATAGGAACTTCGGAATATAACAGATTTTTGCTATATTTTTCAGTATAACTTGAGTGATATAATTGCATTTAACTACGTACAATAAGCATTACATTCTAGGCCATTGTTACGAACAACGTTGTTGGTTATGGATTCTTTGGATATGAATACAACTAAACGGGATAATATAAACCCTCTAAGATCTCTGCAACGTAATTTCAAAAAAGTAAAACTCATTATGTTATGGTATATAATTTGTATATGGATATTTAATTCTTGTAATTGTGTTCTTTTACCAAAATAAAGTGCTGTTTCAATAGATTTGAACTCATTTGAGGCATTCTTACTTTATTTAGTTGGCACATAACTGGAGCAAGATAATTGTTAATTGAACATTAATAGTAAGTAATTTATTGTAGAATAGAACACATACATAATGCAAGGCTATCAAGTGATTATATAGATAAAAGGTTCTTTCACGAATCTTTGTCAAGTCGAACAAAGAATGTTCCATCGTTAATATAACTAAACGGGTCATTATGAAACAGAGACGTTAAAAATATTTTGTTTTATTTTAAAATACTTGTATATATTTACTTTCGAAACTTCGTTATTCGATATTGTTTTCTGTTATCGTATGGAATGATCGGTAGTAAAACAAGTGAGAAACAGATTGAATCTAGATTAGTCGCAAGTAGAGGTAAGGAGCTAGTGTCACCTTTTTCGTTTTCTTCTTTTTTAATTACAGTACTGATAGACAAATAACCCCGCAATGAGCAAACAAGTACGCAGAAGACATTGTATGCATACTAATGAATTAACAACACGCACACACATGCAAGAATTGTACCTCCTTCAATTTTTTTGGTACTGAAGAAGAGTTGCTGGGTGTGGACAAACACTGCATATAGAAGAGCTGATTATTCAGAAAAAAAATAGATGACTGGAAGACGAGATCGAATGAACTTGCATTCCGAGACTAAGGGTACAATAGAGAGGAGAGAAGAAGCCTACAGCTTGGAAGCGAGATGGTCAAAGCTGATTGTTTCCGTAACATTTGATGCAGTAAGACGTGCTAAAGAGATCTTCCCTTAACACTGGATTCTCAGGTATGTACAGAGATTTTGTACTAGTGTCTGTAATATCTAGCATATGTATTTGTGTATTTTTTAAAAGTTGTTTTTTTTTTAAAGAAAAGATATAAAAAAGATGAATGTCCTACAGAAATGTGAAGTGCATAGCACAAAATAAGACAAAATAAGAAACCCAGTTTAACGTACTTCTATATTTGTAAGGATAATAAACGGGCGAGACCTCGTGTTACACTATGCTGAAAAAGGGACGCAACCGTGGTTACCTACATGCTAAAGTGGACTACGAACCACAATAAAGTTGTATGCGTTTATTTACGGCCTTTAGGCATTGAAGGCTGAGAGTGTGATAGGAGAGGGGGAAAGTGGACCTATGTTGAAAGTACCATCCTGGCATTTCCCTGGTGTGACTTAGGGGAAACCTCAGTGAGGATGGTAGGCCGCCGGTATTGAACCAACGACGGCCCAAATGTTACGTTAACTAAACCATATAACTAAAAGCGTGCATGGTAATAAATAATTGTGAAATTACATTATGTTGCGAGAAATCTTAGAATGGCCTTTTCGATTGGTGTAATAAAAAAGTGTTGGTTACAAAATGGTTTACCGGGCGAGATGAATGCGCTTGTGTTAAAAGCATGGGATAATACATCATTATTTTTATTTGGCCTTTGGCTGTGAAAAGGCGCACCTATGCACCTGCCAAGACTTGAACCGGGGACCTTTTAACTAATGACTTAATGTTCCAGTCTGGTTGGGAAGTGGGTTGGGACAACTTTATGGGACCGAAAGGTGTAGGGGCCCCTAAGTGCTATGTGACAGGGTTATAACAAGTGGAAATATTAACTTGTGTAACGAGATGAACACGCATGCCTTAAATTAAAAATAATAAGCGAATGTTGTAATGTTAAAACAAAAAAGCAGTACACAGTACGATACAAGACCGTATGAGCCGAACAGATCGCAATTGACCCTCAGAGCCCACTGTTTTAAAATGATGACAAGAAAACTGTAAATGATAGAACATACAACAGAGTAACAAGCCAGTACTGTTGGGGAACACTTTGAGGTCCTAAGTGGGTGCCAGGGACCTGTAAATATAGAAAAATGGATAGTTTGAATCCTTGGGAGGAAAATGATCACAAATTGTACAAAGTACAACAGAGTAACAAGCCAGTAGTGTTGGCAAACACTCTGAGGTCCCAAGTAGGCCCTCCGAACATGGAAAACGGACCTTGGGACTAAAAATGTTTGCAAATTATAGAACATACAGTAGAATAATAAGGCAGTACTGTCGCATAGCTAGGAGGCCCCTATGGAGCCTTGAAAGATAGAAAATGAAAAATTTGATAGATTGGGACTAGAAAAACAAAAGGGAACACAAAGAAAATAATAAAATAATATTAAATGGAACCCCAGGGTCCTGAAAGTGGCCTAAATGAACTAAGATTTGAAAATTGTACTAATAATGCCAACTCATAGTCCATTGTAAAATAATGTCACAAAGCATTAGTTGAGGGTTCTACTTTAGGCCCCTCCCCTAAAATGGCGTCCAAAGGCTTAAAGTAACTATGATTTGAAAAGTGTAATAGTCATTTTAACTCATAGTGGATTGTAGGATAATGTGAAAAAACAATAGTTGAGGACTCTACCTCACGTACCCTCCCCTAAAATGGCGTCCATAGGCTTAAATTAAGTAAGATTTGAAAACTGTACGAGTTGTAATTGTTGTATGTACTGTTGTAAACAAGTTCATATTGAAAACAGTAAGTACTTATTTACAAGACAATCCTATTTTGTGTTCAGAGTGTAATTTGGGTAAAGTACATAATTGCATGTATGTCTGGAATACGGGTACTGTGATTGCACAACACGTGGAATGTCATATGAACGATCCAAGACAATTATGAACATTTCGTAGACGAGGTTCATCGTCATATTTGAAAGGCCATTTTGTTTAATGTTTGTCGTCATTTTCTAAAAGACCCTGAGTGTATTGCTTTATTGATACCTTTAATTTTGGAACAGCAGATTCCTAGTGGTTCATGGTTATTATGTGCGAATCAGTACATTATTGATATGCAAGGTTTCAAAATTTCCGTTAAAAAGTGTAATAGTCATTTCAACTCACAGGCCATTGTTAGATAATGTCAAAAAAGAATAGTTGAGGACCCCACCTCACCTCCCCACCCCCAAATTGGCGTCCAAAGGCGTAAATCAACTAAGATTTGACTTTTGTTTTATTAATGTCAAATGAAGCGTTAATACCAGCAAACATAAAAAAACACCATTTGAGGACTCCACCTCATCTCCCTAACCCCCAAAATGGCGTCCAAAGGCGTAAATCAACTAAGATTTGACTTTTGTTTTAACAACGTGAAATGAATCTTCAATGACAGCAAAGATCAAAAACAAGCTTTAAGGACTCTACCTCGCCTTTCCCACCCCCAAAATGACGTCCAAAGGCCTAAATCAACTAATTTGACTTTTATTTTAATAATTTCAAATGAAGCTTCTATGACAGTAAAGATCAAAACACACCATTTCAAGACTAACTTACCTCCCCACCCCCAAAATGACGTCCAAAGGCGTAAATCGAGTAAAATTTGACTTTTGTTTTAATAATGTCAAATGAAACGTCAGTACCAGTAAAGATGAAAAACAACATTTGAGGACTGTATCTCGCTTCCCCCACACCCAAAATGGCGTCCAAAGGCGTAAATTTACTAAGATTTCACATTTTTTAAGTAATGTAAAATGGATGGCAATTAGAAAGAAAATAAGTCTAGTCCCGTTAAATGGGACCTAAAAACAGGGAAAATACAGGGTGGGAAGCAGTACAAGTAAACAAACGCAAATGCAACAACATAAAAATAATAATATAGTAATCGAACTCCATGACCCCCAAGGGACCCCTGAATGTCTAAAAGAAGGAACGTATTTAAGAAAAATCTAACATTAAAATGTGAGGTATTGTAGATACCAACTCAACCACTTTTGTAGTACATGAACCATAACAAATAAGCACATTGTTTGTGAAAGAAAACATAAGACTTACCAACGTCCCTCTGAAGCACTGTAACAACAGCCATTGACCGAATGCCACTGCAACCTGGTTGAATCCGGTTATTAAATATGAATGGTAGGGGAGGAAGACGCTTTGACCTGCGCAGTGTATGGTTAGCGCGAGTGGTTTGGAATGCCATTCTGAGTTGGAACGCTGACTTATGTAAACACACAATTACTGTTGTGTGATACTAAGTTTTTGTTTTCTTTATTGCAGACTGGTGATTAAATATTTTGAAGAGGTCTGCTGTCATGTAAGTTGAATACTTTTGTATGATGCAACCAAGATTCTACCACTGAACCATGAATACGAAAGGCCGTAAGGGCCTTAACTTCGCCATGTAAAACAAGACGTAAATAAATAATAAATAAATAAATAACAATGAGGCTTTTATCTCCCATGGGAACAAGGGTAGATACCTCAATTTGAGGGGACAGCAGGAGTTTCAGAAACGTCTCACTGTCCGAGACAACCCTGGACTGTGGTAAATCGGTACGTTGACCCCATTTTTCATATAGTGAATTTAAAAATAATTTAGATATGTACCGAAGCCCAGGAGTCCAAGACACATTACTATAGTCCATACGGATATTTTCGTGCTGTTGGTATTCCCGTATGTATTGTTCTTTAGATTGGTTCGTTCTATACTCTGGGGGAAATCCACTAGCTTCCTGCTTCATTGTGAGGAAGCTGCCAACGTAATTTTCAAACAGACCTTCTTCCATTTCGAGTTCCCAAATTTTATGGATTTTTTCGATGTTTTAATGTATATGTTTTGGCGCGTATAATGCATATCTATGTTTTAGCGCTTTGTGTATTTCTGGCGAGCAGAACGTTCCCCTAAATTGCCGTTGTTCCTTTGTATGCCATGCACGTTCGTTTCTATTTCCATGTGAATGGAATGATTTGTAGTTTCAAATTAGTCGGGGGTAGTATTGTATAGTCAATAAGACCTGTTTTGGAAAATTTTGTTTATACACCGTCGGCATACCGCGCGCCATTACCCATTACATAGAGTGAAGTAACGTCCAAATATGATTTTTTCATTTTCGCTGCATTTATAAAACGAACGAAAACATTCCGTTCTGCCGCCTTTAAACGCGTTGTTTAGACTAAGGCCTTCATCTAGGGTGGCGCATTTTGTTCGAATAAAGTCCTGGATGGTCTTATCCGCTTTTACTTTGGCATCCCACTCACATTCCCAAATACGGATAAGTTTATATCCTAACCGTTTGATATATTTTCTTTTTTCTAAAGTACGTTGATATTTTTGTTCGAGTCCCTCTCCCCCATCAATTACGCTATGCCTAAGGCTGGGATAGCACTCCTTATGGCCATGCGCGTAATACCCGTCAAATTTCCAGACGGTTACTTGTTTTGTTCTTTTATTTTTATGATAGCCATCTGCCTTGTACGGGCCACTATCTTGGATTTTTACACCACTTGTGTGGGACATATATTCCAGCCACTGAAAGGCCTTTTTGCTTTGGTGGTCTCGGTGTTGAAATCCAAGAGGGGACAGGACAGATATATTGTCTTCCTTAATATAGAATGTGTGAAACACTTTAATAACCAGACTTGCAATTGTTGAAGACACCAAGAAGCACTTCAACCCGTTTGTGCGTCCTTCAATGATATTACTAAATTTCACACCAGCACTCGCCAGAATATCAACGTCGTTTCTACAATAGTCAACCAGTTCCTTTTGCATATTAAATTTGTTATTTGGATCTTGACTAGATGCCTTGTGCTATTTGGATAATACCTTTGTCTCCTTAACACTGCGATTTTCCGATTCAAACCACTCAAGATCGGGTATAGGACCCTCATAATCTTGATTATCGTCCTATTAAATAAATAGGGGAATTCACCCTTCTTTAGGTTATTTTCTAAACCCTAAAGTTGTGGGTAAATTACTTAGTTTGACCGACATGTACAAGTACGTATCTCGGAAGACAATTCGTTTTCCAAAGGCCATTTGGATAATTTTTGTCCTTGTATGATGAGATGCAGGTCTTTATCGTATCCTTGGTCCTCAATGTTTTTTGCCTCCAAAATCATATCGAATTTCGATCTGTTATGTGATTAGCAAATAATCTTTTGAAACGAAAGGCAATCTATAAGTACGTGCTTTATAAACTGGGCCATTGTTCCAAACGCGAACTCGCGACTACCCCCATTGATTTTTATCTCCACAAGTTATACATGCGGCTCTTGCATTTTTTCGTTCCAACAATCCTGACAACGATGACCAGGACATACCAAGTTCACTTCATGTTCTAGCTCACCCTTCGTGTTAGGACCAAGTAACTTTGTTTCGCAGTCAAATATTATCATGAGGTAATTATTAAAGTGTACAGGTTCTAGTTTTCGTACAAAACAATTATGTTTAGGCAATACTTGTTTTTCACGCAAATATTAAAATCTTTCGCCGCAAATATGATTTTCTTTACGTTTACACATATCCGTAAGGACTCGGTACGTGGGACATTCAACCACATTTTCACATAATACCTTACACGGTTTAGTATTGTTTTATGGTTCATAAAACAGATCATGGAAGGGAACACTCGATGGCAATCAGCGCATGGAACTCGGTCTTTTTCTTCTTCTTCAATCCCATGGTATGCTTCACACCATCCACATTTATATTGGCATTTATGGTACATTATGTCATTATACCCCTCTAGGCAATATTTACAGTAACATTGTACTTGGGAGTACGATGTTATAAAGGAAATCGTACTGTAATGTGGGTCCTGATACTGAAGTCGTTTTGGAGCAGGTGGACCTGCGTATATAGGCTCCGTATGTGCTGTTTTCGGGTTTCTTTGATGCACTACAATCTGATAGTTTGGGAGTAAATGTTGCTGAAACATGTTTACCTCCCTTATGGTACAACCATTAACACGTTTAACGTCAACGCCAACCGCCCAGCTCATTTTTTTGCCTTTTTAATCCATAACAACGAATATTTTTCAGTATTTTCCAGTTTGTACACAAGCTGTCGTTTCTTATCTGCCTTGGCTTTGGTTAAAACCAGACTTTGTGTAAGGTAGTAAATTTCCGTTGAAGGTTCAATGGTCTGTGCCTGAAGGAAGAGACCTTTATCCATGAACTTTTTGATACGCTGGGACTGTGGTCGTCGAGGATCCACCAAATGTAACTTGATTCGAATTTCGCCAAAAGAAATGCTTCATATGAATTTAGCACATTTTCTAATGTTTGTAAAATTACATCGGGTGTTAGTTCATTTCTCAGGAGCCAAGCCAGGTACAGGGGTCTTTTAACAGTACTTGTACTGCTTTCGATGGGGAGGCCTGCATACTTCTCTTGAGGAATTCCTGGTTGAATATTATTTAAGGCAAAGAAAAACAGTCCCGACACGTAAGCTACTCCATCAACAACATCTACTTCGTCACGGTTTGATAGGATGACCTCTCTACCTTCCATTCCGAAATGGGGACAGCGGCGTCGACGACTCGACAAAATTTAAGTTATCCGTACTTTGATTTCCGCTAGCAAACATAATATCATCTGATGGTACCCAATCATTTCAAAGCGGAGCTGCCACACCATTCATTTTTGAAAAATTGTTCAGTGTAACTTCTTCCACATTTAATGGGGTAATGGGGGGACGTTCAGTCCTACTACCTCCACTTCCATTGTCTCGCGACGATCCCGGTTGCTCAATAAAGTTATTTCGGAGATCGTATTTTTCAGCAACAGATAATTGTCTCTCGTTTGAAGACGTCTCCGGAATACCATTACCACTCATTTGATTTCCCTGACTCTGAACGGCAATTAGTTGGGGTGGAGGGAGTGCCATCACCTTAAATGCGCGTCTCGCATCTACCTCGTCCAAAACGTCAAGTGCAAGATTTAATGCACACTGATCCTCCATATCCCTTGTTGGCGTATTACTTAGGTGCTAGGTGTTGATGGTGGAGTAATTGGTGGGACCTCAAATATTTCCTCCCTATCCGTGTCCTCTGTTGGTGGTGGTGGTAAAGTATTAACATTAATATTAAGTACTGGAGTTACGTTTTCATTACCATCCACAATTACCGTGGATCTTTCCACATGGTCTATTCGTTGTTGGTACTGGCAATCATTCCTTACATGTATCCTATTACAAGGAATATGGCCAGTATCAATATGCTGAAGAGCAAGTGCAAGAACCGGAAAAGTTTTTTGTAATTCCCTCATAAATATACTTGCCTCCTACCACCCAAGCAATTTCTCCAGTGTAACTCAAGTTTCTCAACATCAATTTTGCCCTGATTTGCTAATTCGTAAAAGCGAATATACATCGTTTCCATAATTCCTTCTAACCCTGCATAGTCGGTTTCATACAGTGCTAACAAATCCCCCACGGACTGGCACACTCTTATACAATCAATAATTCTGTCCCAGTAAGTATAAATCAAATGGGAAATAAGAGCCCTACTTACAACATCAAATGTCGGCCGGAATCCCCTAGCCACAGATTCACAAAGGTCCCTTAACGCCAAAACCATGCGGTCGCCATTGTCAATACGTCCTTCCAAAAAGGCGAGTAAAATGGTGTCGATGGGACTCATGTTTCTGCAATAAACGGGGAGAAAATTCGTCAATACGTGTGTTCACAGCAACGATCTCACATCAACTAAATATAAACACTATATGCATACATATAAATAAAAACTTTTATATTCCGAAGGTTGTACTTTACGTGTTATATACGTTTCTGAGCAAATGAATATATCTAAGTGTTTTACAAAGTTTGTATTTCGCACTTAATATATTTGTTTTGTTTTCTAAGATAGTTCAAAACCTTATTATAACCAACGCATAATAGTTTGTTTGTACAATTCCCAAGGTAAATGTTAAATTTACGCAACGTTGTTACAAACTAAAATTGTACTTTTGTAACAATCGTAACATACTGTTATAATTTTTCTTTATTTACGCAACGTTGTTACAAACTAAACTTGTACTTTTGTTACA